>CAWUFW010025589.1:0-42962 GCA_963921515.1 Calotriton arnoldi
TATGAGCAGCAGGGGCGGATTAGACTGAGAGGTTGCCTATTCTATGGCGGTTATATGAGGACTAAAAACAAACAAAAAAAGCCTTCCTGCTCTTTAGATTGTCTAAGTAGTTTAAATAGCAAATAAAGCTTGTCATGAGTGTTCACAATGTTGGGAGGAAGTCTTGGTGTAAGTTAGTGGGTAGAGCATGGAATAGATATAACAATTTCGGGAGTACCGTCATTTTGACTGCATGTATATGGCCTATCCATGAGATGTACATTGGTGGCCATCTTTTAAGATCATTCTTTAATTGTTGCAGGATGGGGGGGATAGTTTGCACGGTCTAGGCCTTCTATATTGGGAGTGATCTTTATACCCAGGCAGGTGAGATCGTGTTTTGCTCATTTGAACAAGGTAGCATTAACCAACGTGGTCATATCTGTGTTTGAAAGGGTAAGATTCAGCAGGAAGGACTTGGACAGGTCGATACGGAAGCCCACTGTGCCCTCGAAGGAACGGAGCTCCTTTTGTAAGGCTATCAACGAGGATTGCGGTGTTGAGAGTGTCAATAGTACATTGTCGGCGAACAGAGAGATTTTATGTTCTACTGACCCGATCCATATGCCACTTATCTCCGGCGTTGCCCTAATTCTTGTAGCCTGAGGTTCAATACTTAATGCAGTAAGTAACAGAGATAGCGGGCAACCCTGTCTTGTCCCTCTGTTTAACTGGAAAGGCTCTGAACTCAGTCCGTTAACCACCACTCTGGACCAGGGTTGTTTATAGTTAGCTCGAATCATTGCGATGAAAGCCTTGCAGAAACCATATCGTTGCAGTGTGTGGAAGAGAAAAGGCCAGTCCACCCCATCAAATGCCTTTTCGGCGTCTGGTCTCACCAGAACTGCTGGTATTTGTCATTTGGAAGCCTTCTTAATCAGATGCAGTACCCTCCTGACGTTATCGTGTGTCTGTCGACCTTTGATAAAACCTGATTGGTCAGGATGAATCAATTCCGGCATCATATCTTCTAACATAGTGGCCAGAATTTTGGGGTATAATTTGGCATCCAGGTTAAGCAATGCTATTGGTCTATATGAGCTACAGAGAGGGGGGTCCTTCCCTGATTTCGGTGTTACAGTTATCAGAGCTTCATTCGTGGAGTGGGTAACTTCCGCCTCTGCCGCTATATAATTGAAAAGGTGGGTTAAATGGGGTATTTTTTCTCAACTGAAAGTTTTGCAAAAGTGGGCCATCAGGCCATCCGGACCTGGGGATTTGTGAGGTTTCAGTGCCTTGATTGCTGAGCTTACCTCCTCATCTATTATGGGTGCCCCTAAAATTACATTCTGGAGCGGTGTTACTTGTGGAAGGTCAACTGATGCAAGATATGTAGATTGGGCCAATGCATTGGTGTCTTCTGATCGGTATAAATAATCATAGAATGTACCAAATATCTTTGCTTTGCCCGTATCTGAGCTTTCTAGTTCTCCTGTATTGTTTGTAATGTCCTCTATATATTCCTTTTCTCTCTTTACCCTAAGTTGTCTCGCTAGATAGGCACCTACTTTGTTGCCGTGTTCATAAGAGGTACGTTTTAAACACAAGAGCGTGAGTTCTGCTCTGTTCGTGTAAATTGCCCCAAGTTTCCCTTTTAAAGCAGTTATTTTGCATTGGAGGATATGTGTGGGATTAGCCTTGTGTGCACTCTCAACCTCCAGTAACTCCTCTTCTAGAGTCAGCCACTCCTTTGTTCTTGGTTTGTTAAGGGTTGAGTTTAATTCAATGCATTCACCCCTCAGACCTGCTTTAAACGTGTCCCAGTTATTTTCCGGTGTAGTGTCTTGTGGGAGGTTTAATTGAAAGTATTCCCTAATTTCCTTTTGCAGATCATTCCTTAAGAGCCTATCACGTTTTAGGGAATTTGGAAAAAACCAGCATGAAGATCTCAGTAAATCGAGACGCATGGACACTGGTGTGTGGTCCGAGATAGTGATGGAGTGAATCTTTGCTGCTCTCAGATCACTCAGAAGACCCTGACTAATAAAAATGTAATTTAGACGGGAGTATGATAGACGTGTGAGAAAAATCTTTCGTGGTAGGATATAAAGTTCTCCACGCATCCATAAGCCCCAAGTCCTTTGCAGCCTGTTTTACCTTCTTTGAGAAACTACCTTTAGGGGCACGATGTGGATGCATGCTATCAATACCAGAATGCCTCGTTAAGTTGAAAACTCCCATCATTTCTATTATTCCTTCCGCATAACCTCCCACCATTCCCAGGAGAGATTCGATAAACGCTAATTGACGAGTGTTGTGCGCATATACTGTCACAAAGGTGCACATCTTTCCCCTCAATCGGCCCTTCACCATCACTATTCTCCCATCTTTATCAGTTCTGTACCCCTCTGACTGAATTTCGTGGTAGAGTCAAATACCAATGCCACCCCCTTCTTTTTCATACTTGCTGATGATCTGTAAATCAAGGGGTAGAGTTTATGTTTTAGCCTGTAATCTTCCAATCTTTTGAGATGAGTCGCTTGCAAAGCTGTTACATCAAACTTCTGATCAAGCAAGTACTTTCACACTTTTTGGCGCTTAAGCGGTGACTTCAGACCTCTCACATTCCATGACAAGGACGTAATCATCTTAACATCGTTTCCCCCACTACAGCTACCTGGTAATATCCTCTCCCCATTCCTCATTTCCCCATCTCAACCCCCTGCCCACTCCCCCTCTCCCCACCACAGGGCCCACTTGGCAATATCCCAAGACTGTACTTTCCTCTGAGAGCTTCTCCATTGGCACAAGTAAATACCATCCATATACCCCACATAGATTACATACATAAAGAACAGAAAAAAACCCATATCAAAACCCCAGGGACAACTGGTCCCTTTTGAACATTCTAAACCTGTTGATGTAAACTTGATGTGGGCGAGTCGGTCAGAGCTCGCTACCACAGCAATCTGGTTGTATCAATGTTTAGAGGCAACAAACAACAATAGAAAATTATCCAGAGGCGAGACCAGACTAGATCTCCCCGGCTTTCCAGGCTAGATACGATTGGGTTCGTTTTATTGGGTTCCATCACAGTCAGTCTCTGTATTGTATTTACCCCCAAATAATCATACTTTCTATTAGTAAACACAGTTTGTGCGTTAGGAGGCATTTCATCGGGTTCCGCATGCATCGTTGGGTAAGCCACTGGCTCCCCCTCTCTGATCCCGCAACATCACCAGTCAAAGACTCGGGTGTGTCTCCTGATCATTGCATCTCCGGACTTGGAAGGCCCAAGAGCTCCATCGCCTCCATAAGATCAATTACTTGTCGTGTTTTGTTGCGAAATTCAAAGGCCATGCCAAAGGGATATATCCAGCGATATTTGATATGCTCGTGTCTCAACTTTTCAGTCACTGGCCTAAATTGTTTCCGTCTGGCCAAAGTAGTTTGAGCCACATCTTGGTATAGTGAGTATGTAAAACCCCGAAACTTTATTGTGTCTCTTTCTTGGGCTGCCTGAAGGATGGACTCCTTTACTTTGAATGAGTGTAGTTTCACTAGGACGTCTCCTATACGTTTTCGGTCCCCCGGCATCTGTCTTCCCACTCGGTGAACCCTCTCTATCTTGATCTTCGTACGATCATCTACGAGGATTTCCACGAATAGACCCACAATGAACGCTACCAGATATGGACCCTCTGTTCTCTCATCCAGGTCACGGATTCTGATGTAATCCAGTCGGGATCTATTTTCCAAGTCTTTGTTTTTTAGCAATGCTGCCTGTAATTGGATCAGTAGATCCAGGGTGGTACCACTCAGCTTCCTTCGTGCATTATTCCAGCTCAAGGTTCAGCCAGTTGTTTAGATCTGCTTTCAATTTGTCCATTGAGGCTGCTATGTCCATTTTGAGTTCTGCCCTGAGTTCCGTTTTTGAAATCCTTCAGTGAGGAAAGCAGGTTTTCATTAGTGAGCGCCATTGTCCCTTCTGTCTCTGTGGACTCTCCGGAGTCCCTCTTCTCCGTTAGGGTGAAGTAGCTAGACACCATGTTGGCTAATTTTTTTGGTGGCATAAAGGATGTCTGTCACTTATTATAAGGTGGTGGGCCTGTTATCTCTCTGCTGCAAGACTCCTTGTCTTTTGTGTCCCCCAGAGTCCTGTCGACACAGCGGGTGTCGATTGGGGTTTCGCTCAGCGTTACTTCTGGTAGGGCTGGCCCTCCACCACTTCCCGATGTGCCCCCCACACCGAGGGGGCACCGCTCTATCTTAGTTATTTAAACTCGCAGAGCTTTGCCCCGTCAAGTACAGCACCAAGGAACCTTTCTCATACAGAGCCATGAGCAACCACCTCCTCAGGGGAATTCACTAACAGGCAGCTTCAGTGTGAATATGTCTTTCAGTAATCTAAATGTGTCCCATCGCCACCTCATAGTTCGCCTCGAACACCACCATGTTAGGGTCAGGCAAAGCACACATTGCCCCCTCTCATAACTCAGGGATCCAGGGTTGAAAATGAGTCCTTACGGCTTTCCAGGCATGAACTCTTTCTCCCCGTTAGCTCAACACCATATGAGGGGGCCAACTCTGCCCCCCGGCTCGTCAGCCGTCTGTATTATGAATATTCCGCCATGATGAGGTAAGGCCAGGTCCCCTGGTTATTCCTGCCGCCCTCCCCTACCTCGTTTGGCAAGGGATCCTCGGAATCCCCCACGGTCTAAATCGGGGCCTTGCACTGAGCTGTTCCTGCACAGCTCTGTCACCGCTGGTGGTCCACAGTCAGTGCCGGCCTCACCGCCGACCCGGAGCGGCGCCCCGTGCCTCTGTGGCGTTCACCGCAGGTGGGACCAAATATCTGCGTCTTCTCTCCCTCAGGTGGCCACTGTAACGCCTACTGCCAGTTTGTCGCCCCTTCCCCATTAAAAGCTGCTATAGCGCACCGGAGCCTCTCGCTTTCAGTCCCTGCCATCAGGGCCTGGAGCCGCCATCTTGTGCGATGCCGCTCGCTCCGCAATCCGGCTACAATGTGCTCTCTAATCACGATATCAGTGCTAGAAAAGCCTAGGCATCTGCTCCCCAGTTCGTCATCATGCCATTCCGTGTCTTTGTTGCGGATAAAGGTGTAGTTGCCTCTTGATTACATAGCCGTAGCAGCGGAGCCACCATGGATCACTTCAACTCGGCCTTCTTGGCTTGCCACGCAACATATCTGATTTAAATGTATTGTAAATAGTTAACATTAAAAGGCGTTGTACATTGCTGTGCTACAAAGAGCCGCTGCTGCCAGTCGCAATCTTCCAATGTACAGTGGGGGTGTATAGGTTCTAGTACAGGAAAAATGAACGACTGCGCTGAACTTGCATTATAATATCACTGTGTAGACCTGGGTGCATAAGATTTGTAGTGATTGGGGGACTGGCGCAAAGGTGAGTGTATATGCCAACGCGGAAACTGTCCACCATAATTCAAAGGTGCGTTTCTAAAATATGTATATTACATTTTTATATTAAAAGGAGACAGCGAGAGCGTGTGTATGACCTGGCTGGATTGTAGTTGAGCTTGTGTGCTCCCCCCCCCCAGGATGCCCATGAGTCATGCGTTCCAGGTGCAGTGCAGGCCGGGATGGGTCGCAGGTGACAGTGCTAGACTGTGGGCATCCCCATTGGGATGCCGAGCCCGCTAACACCCCTCACAGACTGTTCTAATATCCCCGGACTGGAGTCCCTTTCCCAGTCATGCCCTCATGCCGCCCCCAGGCTCTCCATCGGACCCCTGCGCAGCCAGACTGCTGGCAGCTGCTGCAGAGACTATTAACTTTGAAATCAATAGCATCATTAATATGTCCCTTCAGGAGGCGCGTGTCCCAGAAGTCTGGAAGCAGGCCAAGATTCTTCCCTTACTAAAAAAGCCATCTCTTGATCCTCTTAGCCCAGGGAATTACCGTCCCATCTCCCTAGCGTGGCAAAGGTGTGCGAAAAGGTGGTGACTAAACAACTCACAGAGTTCATCGAAAGCTCGGGCCTCTTGCATCCGGCCCAGTCAGGGTTTAGGGCTTCTTATAGCACCAAGTCAGCCCTGGTGGAAATCTCGGAAGCCATTGGGGAGTGTCTGGACGCCGGCGGGAGGGCAGCATTGATTCTGCTTGACCTGTCGGCGGCGTTCGACACAGTACCACACTCACTGTTGCTCACCCGACTTGCCGAGATTGGTGTTTCTGGTTCTGCTTGGGGATGGCTTAAGTCCTTTCTGGAAGGGCGGATGCAACAGGTCTGGCTCCCGCCGTCCTCTTCATCCCCTCAGATAGTGGCCACAGGTGTCCCACAGGGGTCTTCCCTCAGCCCCCTTCTTTTTAACATCTACGTCACCCCATTGGTCCAATTAGCTGAGGACTTGGGGGGCAAAAATCATTGCTTACGCTGACGACACCCAGCTCCTATTTACATGGGGAAAAAACGAGGATTCCATCTCGTCCGCAAAAAATTGTTTGACCTCGGTATTTAATTGGCTACCCGCTGCTCAACTTAAGTGTAACGAAGAGAAGTCTGAAATACTCCTCTACAGAAAATTCCCCCCTACTTTCAGAGAAACGCTCTGGCCATCTGATTTCGCCATGCCATCCTCAACAGGGAAACCCGCTAAGAACCTGGGGGTTTGGATTGAGGAGAACCTTTTGTTTTCCACTCAGGTCAAGAAGCTTGCCGGAAATTGCTTTGGGCTACTTAAAACCCTCAGGAAATTTCTTCCTCTTCTTCCGAGGGCTGCTAAAGAAACGGTCACCCATGCCCTTATCTTATCCTGGTTGGACTATGCTAAGGCTCTGTATGTTGGCATCCCTGGCTATCTGCTGAATAAGTTACAGGTGGTCCAAAATGCTGCAGCCAGGCTTCTTCTCGACATCCCTACTAGAAGCAGCGTGAGACAACATCTGCGCTCACTGCACTGGCTTCCTGTGGCTGAACGGGTCAAATTTAAATCCCTAGTCATTGCTCTTCGCGCCCTCCATGGCTTAGGCCCTATCTACCTACAAAAGCGGTTCTCCTTTTATGCTCCTAGGAGACAACTACGCTCTACGTCTCAACTCCTAGCCCAGGTTCCTCGCTTCAAACGACAAAGGTTGGGTGGCTCCTCCCTTGCCCGGAAAGCTGCCCTGGCCTGGAATGCATTGCCATTTGCTTTACGCAACACTCAAGACCCTACTGCTTTCAAGAAAAACCTGAAAACATTCCTCTTTGTTTAGCTCTGCTCTTCCTACCTCTCACGGCTCGCGCCGGGACACTCCTCGGAGTATCTGTGCGCGTTATAAAATAACATAACATAACATGGAGACCTCTCAGAACTGCCCATTAGCGTCAGCACTCCCAAAAAAAAAAAAAAAGTTTTTAACTTAGTACGCTTGCTTTGAAATGGACACCGTGTTGTTTGCATTTAGCATGAACTGCTCTCCCCCCCAAAAAAACACTGCCATTGAGCCTGGATTAACCCCCACTAGACTCCTTAACTTGTCCATTGGCTGTCCACTTCTACTATGTATGAAATATATCTTTTACAAACTATTGTCCTATGTTAGAAAGGAATGCTCTTGTACCTATATCGCCACAGCACCCCCTGTGCTTGCCTTAAGTACCATTTCCATATTTCCCTAACTATTCATATATTGATCATTGCAAGGACTGTTTTTCTGTTTCATTTGTACATGGTCTCTTGTTCATGAATTGCCATCACCTTCCTTGCACTAAGCATGGACTGCCTCCTGCAACCACTCGCAAGGTACATAGACTTTACCACACACTGACTGTCCCCTCTCACAACCACCTGAAATGTGTTTTAACTCCTATGTTTTCCCACTGTCGTCTTGCACTGTGCATAAGTCAGTCAGTCAGTCAATCTCCTTTATTCGGATATACAAAATATCCATAAAAGTACAGAACAAAGTACCAGCAAAAAATACATTGATATATTCTAATTTAAAACATACAATAAATACCTAATTTAATACAATAAATGCGATAATATCATATACATTGTTAAAAAAGACGACACAGCAAAAATAGGATATTTCATAAAAATATAGCAGCATAATGAGTAAAGTGCATATATTATGACAGGTATCAGTCATTAAAGTGCGTTCTACGACAACCAGAGTCCAAGTTTAAATGCTAATCCGAAGGGGAAAACAATAATAAAAATACACTCAAGTTTTGCTTAAATAATGTCCATAGAGGCGCGTGAGCGGACAGCCGTTTTCAAGAATGTGCAAACACGAAGAATTAAATTTTCCCCATCAAGTTTAAGAATGACACTATAAGCTACCCTGAAATCATCAATACCCAGGGCTTTAAAATAAGGGATCAATAATTGCATACTGTATTTTCGGTAATAGTTACAAAAGAATGTAAAGTGTAACATAGATTGGTTTCCACGGTTGCCACAATAACATGGCATTTGCTCAAGGTTGATGTTAAAGCCTAAGGGGAAGCACAATGAGTATTTTAGGGTGCCTGATCTAAGGCGGAAGAGCAAACTACGATCCCAGCGGTTAATAGCTTCTAGAAGATAGCCAGCTGGCAGGTATGGGCGGGGGACATCACCCTCTACCGTGGATATATAGCGAAATACTGTAGATTTCGGGAATTCTCGTTCATACCTAATACCTTCATAATGTTTATACAAGGCCTTCTGAATAATCTTTTTATTGATGCCTTCCAAATGGTTTGGGTTTATAAAAATATGTGCAAGATTTATACTAGTCAAACTAGCCCTGACAGCAGCCAACCATGGTATGTCAATGCCCTTATCACATTTAAGGCAGTCAGTTATAATTTCTCTGGTCAGTGCTGCCGCTGGATTTTGCCATACTTTCAACCAAAATACGGCGGGGCGGGACCTGATATAATCTTCCACATATGGCAAATTCAACTCTCTGTGACAAATATAGGATGATGAAGAGATCGGTGCCCCCAATACTCTCCGGCAGAATCTATTTTCCTCGATCTGGGTGCTGTTACTGTTTGTGTGTCCCCATATCTCTGCCCCATATGTTACTATGGGTAGACACTGAATTTTATATATTTTCAGTAAAGATAGCACAACCTCAGATCTTCTAGGTTGGGGAAGACTCAAAACTGAGTTAACCGATTTTGAGAATTTACTCCGGCCATGTGCAGAATGGGCCGCCCAAGAACCGTTATCAGAGAATACTAAGCCCAAATAGGGGACAGTGCAAGTGCTTATCAGTTTTTCTGAACCTAAATTAATAACTTTAATAGGATATTTTTTGGGGCCACAACACATTAAAAAAGATTTTTTTAAATTAGTACAAAGATCTAATCCATTCATAAAATCATCAAAACCCCTAACTAAAATGCGGAGAGAGTTCGGGGTGCGACCCATTATAACCGCGTCATCCGCGTACAACAGGGCAGGGAGTTTATTACCATTGATCATTGGGACGTCTGTATTCAGAGTTGATAGTGTATTATGCAGCTCATTGATATATAAAATAAACAAGAGAGGGGCCAGTACACCCCCCTGCCTGACCCCTCTACCAATGGGTATGTCCCCTGATACTTCCCCAGCCATACTAATCCTAACCCTTGCCCTTAAATCCCTATGTAAATACGATAAAAAATGAACTAGATCCTCGTCCAGCCCGTATCTTAAAAGGCATGCCCACAGACGCGATCTATTAACAAAATCAAAGGCGGAGGTCAGGTCCATAAAAGCCAGGTAGATTGGGGATTGCCGGGCTATTGTATATTTACCTATAATTAGATTGAGATTATGGCATTGTTCCACGGTTCCCAGGTTACTTCTGAAGCCTAACTGGCATTTATTTAAAATGCTTCCCTCCTCCGCCCAAGACCTGATTTTATTAAATAATAGTATCTTAAGTATCTTAAGAGTATTATCGATCAGGGAGATCGGTCTGTAGCAGCTCGGGTTGGATCTATCCCCCTTTTTAAATATTGGGACGATTATACTAGAGGCCCATGTTTCGGGAATATGAGAGTTTGTTAAGTTATTAAAAACGTTCAGAAGAAGGGGTGCCCAAAACTCTGTGTTATACTTTATAAGATCAATCGGAAGACCATCCGGGCCGGGGGCCTTGTTCCCTAAACTCTGATCGATGGCATCCTCGACTTCAGTTAGCGTTATATGTATTCTTGACACAGGGTGGATGTCGCTATAGTCCCCATTGTCAGGCGGAGCTGTGTATATTTTAGAAAAATGCACTTCCCATGCTTCAGCAGATATGTTACAGCTTATCGGGGTGATTGAAAGGGCCCTGGTTCTCATGTTTTTAACTGCAGCCCAAAAGCCATTTGTGTTATTGAGCCTTGCAGCACATGCCAAGTTATCCCACTGTTCTTTCAAGATTTCCTCTTTTCTCTCCTTAACCACCTTTTTATATTGGCTCCTCAATGATCTAATAAGGTTAACATCCCTTGGTGCTGCTTTCATAGCTGCCCGAAGCTCTCTATTTGCCTGTGAGCATGTGGTGTTAAACCATTTTTTGTTACTGTTTGACACTGGTCTTGAGATTATTTGTTTGACACCTGCGCATAAGTCGGTAAAAGCAGTGACTACCTCAGGGTTAGGGTCAGTTAACGACAGGCAGCTGTTAACAGATAGTTGATATGTTGACAACATTTTTGAAAATACTTTATGGTTATCTATACCTTTCCATACAATTCTTAAATTGTCTGTCGAGGGTACTAAGTTACAGGCCCCTGGTTCCTTGGGGAGGCCGGGTTTGGGGGCTACCCTAAGTGTAACAAAGTTAGGGTTATGGTCCCCATACATGGTAGGTATAACCTCGGCTTTAACCAAGAGATCTTCCAGTACGTCTGATATAAAGACGTAATCTATTACTGAGGCACAGCCACGTCCTCTATAAGTTGGTAATGGGTGACTGTTGCGGTGGTTTATATCAGCAATATCCATCACATTAAGTAGATTATATTTTGGTAAATAGCCCAGTAACTCAGTCCCCCTTCTGCATGGGGGTGCGTGCAATGTATAAGCAGCACCTACCCAGTTTACCCCTGAAATTTTGGCATTAAAATCACCACCCAAACAGATTCCAACTAACTTATGTGACCTCATCGAGTCTTGAATCTCTGAGACAAAGTTAAAAAGATTCACAAAATTCAAATTAGGTTCGGATAAAAAGTCATTATTATAAAAATTAATAAAACAGATTGAGACCCCACGTGTATATATCAGGGCCTGAAAACTAGTTCTATGTGTAGGAATAATTTTAACAGTGCCTCCTGAAGAAATGTTAACCCAGATAGAGAGGCCGCCTGAAGGTCTCCCATATATCGAGGTGTCTGCCATAACATTAAAACATTCAAACCCTTCAAGATACAGTTCTTTTGTTGCACAGGTCTCTTGGAATAGCAGTACGTCAAATGTGTTTACCATCTTTACCCAATCCTCAATGGCTATTTTAGATGCCAGACCGGCAATATTCCAACTTAGCGCCCGCAGATCGTGTGTCTCCGGGCTGTCAGTTATAGTGGGGACCAATGTGGCTATAGAAAGGGATGGCTCAGTAGATGTTATTGTGGGCTGCAGTCAATCTAAACTGTCCAGGCCAGAGAGGGCCGTGAATCTATTTTGCGTCAAGGGCAAATTGGTATCCGGTATGTTATGTCTAGGATTTGGCTTGTAAAAATAACCAAGAGGTAGTGACCAAATATCAGTGGATATGCCATTGGTGCACTCTTTTGATGATAATATGAATCTTACAGAAGCTGGTCGCCGAAAATTGATGACGACACAGTCGCCCTCTATAATTTTATCTGATAATCCAACCCAGCCCACTCTGCGCACCATTATGATGTCATTAATGTTACCGGCACTAAACCCTTTATGTTTGATCAACCAGTCAGTGCATTTATTTCGTAATTGGTCCCAAGATTCAGGCTGGTTTTTCCCTATTGGTGGGACTCCTGCAAGGATCAAAACATAAGGGCAGGATGCCGGAGGTAGATTTAACACATCATTTCTACCCTCAGTGTACTCGCTTGCTTTGGGCTTAGTGGCAGCGGTCTTGATGTCATCTGCAGGATGAGCATTATGTGCAGAGATTAAAGAAGAAGCATTGTTGACTTGTTGGTTCGGTACGTGTAGACTAAAAGGGTCGCTAGATTTTAAAAGTGTGACATGGTGGTTTGGGTGCTTAGGAACAGAACATCCTTTTGCTTGATGGCAGGTCCTACACAAATCTACCATAGGACGCTGATCATGTGTTACAATTTCCTGTGTCAACCCAGGTTCTATTCTACTTGCTGGTTGCTGATTAGAGGCCCCTCCCTGTTGGGATACTGGCCTAAAGATACTACCAGGCACACTTAATTTATTAAACAAGAATTCTAAGCGATCCAGATGTTTCCAGAGTGTGATAAAATTCATGTCAACAAGCTCCCTGACATTCTCTTTGACAGTGTCTATAATAATGTCAATTGCTGTGTCCCCGAGAGTAAAATTAGTAAAAATTGCTGGTAAAGACTCAGTCTGAGTGGAGATTGAGCGATTTGACGACTCAGGAGGGGTTAAGTCAATAGGGGCGCTGACAGAGGCTGTGACGACTGTATCAACTATAGCTGCCGGGCCCTGGATCCGTGCTCCCTGTTGGGATACTGGCCTAAAGATACTACCAGGCACACTTAATTTATTAAACAAGGATTCTAAGCGATCCAGACGTTTCCAGAGTGTGAAAAAATTCCTGTCAACAAGCTCCCTGACATTCTCTTTGACAGTGTCTATAATAATGTCAATTGCTGTGTCCCCGAGAGTAAAATTTGTAAAAATTGCTGGTAAAGACTCAGTCTGAGTGGAGATTGAGCGATTTGACGACTCAGGAGGGGTTAAGTCAATAGGGGCGCTGACAGAGGCTGTGACGACTGTATCAACTATAGCTGCCGGGCCCTGGATCCGTGCTCCCTGTTGGGATACTGGCCTAAAGATACTACCAGGCACACTTAATTTATTAAACAAGGATTCTAAGCGATCCAGACGTTTCCAGAGTGTGAAAAAATTCCTGTCAACAAGCTCCCTGACATTCTCTTTGACAGTGTCTATAATAATGTCAATTGCTGTGTCCCCGAGAGAAAAATTAGTAAAAATTGCTGGTAAAGACTCAGTCTGAGTGGAGATTGAGCGATTTGACGACTCAGGAGGGGTTAAGTCAATAGGGGCGCTGACAGAGGCTGTGACGACTGTATCAACTATAGCTGCCGGGCCCTGGATCCATGTGCTTAAAGCGGTGCGCTGCATCTTCGAACGTGGGGGTTGTTTCCTCTTAGGACAGGCTAGTTTGGTTAGTTTCCTTTTTCTCTTAGCCCCAGATATTTCTGGGTTCGGAGAAATGTTCTCAAAATCGGCAAAATCCCTGCTGTGTGTTGGGACAACAGGATCCTTGACTCCCCTTGTGTCCCCAATGCTATTACTTTCCTCAGCAGCCAGCCAATTTCCTTGAGCTGACAAGTGCATATTGAGCTCGGATGATGGATACGGCGGCTGGGTAGGGCTACGGAGATCCCTGTTTGCAACTAGTGGGGAAATTTGCGAACTTGATAAGCCCAGGGACAAACGTCTCTCTGTCAGTTCTATTTCGGTGCTGACAATACTGACAGCTCTCTCCAGCATGCTATCAATAGTGGTAGTAGTGCGCAAACTAGGCAGAGCATTGCGTTTGGACATCATCGATATTGACCGTGGTAATATTTATCTAACTTTAAAAGGCTTACCACGTAGGAGTCACGGATGGTAGGAATTAACAGGTCTCAGAGGGGTTGCCCAGCCCGGCCTCCTTCGGTCTCTGACGGGCTCAGACGGGCCCGCCCTTGGCCCGGGCTTCGCCCGCGCGCGTTCCGCGCTGCGGGAGGCAGGTCAGGAATTTATAGCGCCGGCTGGCGCGAGCTATTGACGCGGCTCCTGCCGCGATGCTGGATGGTCCTGGCAGTCTTCCCCCTGCGTGGTCAGCAACACGGGATGGCGGCGGTGATTGTTGGGCAGCCACAAGAAATCCCCGCGCTGCGGGAGGCAGGTCAGGAATTTATAGCGCCGGCTGGCGCGAGCTATTGACGCGGCTCCTGCCGCGATGCTGGATGGTCCTGGCAGTCTTCCCCCTGCGTGGTCAGCAACACGGGATGGCGGCGGTGATTGTTGGGCAGCCACAAGAAATCCCCTGTGCATAAATGTACCCCTGCCTTGCCTTGTCTTCCCTCATCACACTCACAGACTACAAAAATATACGCATAACACGTATTGTAGTTATTAACTGCACGCCTAACCCTTTATGTGCCTGGAAGCAGCAATTTTGACATGGTCTGATATACACATGCATCCTGTGGTGTAATATACATTTTACCCGTATATAAATGTATCTGCTTATAACCGGAAACATAGTTCAAAGTACAATTACGTGTACTTATATAATGACAGCTCTTTTCCATATTTTGAGAAGTATAGTTTGTTATGTCTGAATATACTGATGTGGTACATTCTTGAGTTGTAAGTATAGTCGTCATGTGACGAAAACCAGCTTTTGACTAATCTTCTGAAGTGGAGATGGTTGTCTATCAATCATTCAATCAATCAGGTGTTTGTTAAGTGCAACTACTCACCCCGTTGGGTTTCAAGGTGCTGTGGGGGGGGGGCAGCTCCTGGATAATTCAAGGTGATTCGTCAAAGAGCCAGGTCTTAAGGTCCTTCAGGAACTTGGAGAGAGTTGGTGTCTGACGGAGGTGGAGAGGGAGGGTGTTCCAAGCCTTGGCCGCGAGGAAGGAGAAGAAACGGCCTCCTGTTCTGGTCTTCTTGATTCGCTGCACCGTCGCAAGGGAGAGCTGGGCTGAGCGGAGGAATCTGAATCTTTGAGGTGCGTGGAACAAGAGGCGGTGGTTCATGTAGGCGGGCCGGTGTTGTAAAGAGCTTTGTGGGCGTGGGTAAGAAGCTTGTAGGTGACTCTCTGCTCGATGGGGAGCCAGTGTAGTGCCCGCAGGTGTTGGGTGATGTGGCAGTGGCGCGGCAGGTTGAGGACTAGTCTGGCAGAGGTATTCTGGATGTTCTGGAGTTTGCGGGTGAGGTTCATGTTGATCCCGGCGTAGAGTGCGTTGCCGTATTCCAGTCTGCTGCTGATGAGGGCGTGGGTGACGTTTTTCCTGTGTTCGAGGGGAATCCAGTTGAAGGTCTTTCGTAGGAGACGGAGGGTGTGGAAACAGGATGAGGTGACGGCGTTGATTTGGCAGTCCATTTTGAGTTCGGAGTCCAGAATGATTCCGAGGTTGCGTGCGTGGTCCGTGGGTGGGTTCCCGAGGGCGGGGCGGGGCCACCAGGTGTCGTTCCAGGCGTCGGGGTGTGAGCCTAAGATGAGTACTTCGGTTTTGTCCGTGTTAAGTTGTAGGCAGCTGTTTTTCATCCACCTGGCGACTGCTTCCATACCTTTTTGAAAATTGTGTTTGGAGATGTTGTATTCGTTGGATAAGGAGAGGATGAGTTGAGTGTCGTCTGCGTGTGAAACGATGTTGAGTCTGTGTGATCTGAAGATGAATGCAAGCGGGGCCATGTAGACGTTGAACAGGGTGGGGCTGATGGAGGATCCTTGGGGGACTCCGCAGGTGGTTGGTGTGGGATCCGAGAGGAAGGGGGGGGGAGTCTGATTCTCAGCATTCTGCCGGAGAGAAATGAGCGGATCCAGTCGAGGGCTTTGTTCCGGACTCCTGCGTCGTGGAGTCTGCGGGTTAGGGTGCGATGTGAGACTGTGTCGAAGGCCGCGGAGAGGTCCAGGAGGATGAGGGCCACAGTCTCTCCTCTGTCGAGGAGGTAGTGGATGACGTCTAGGGGCGGTTTCGGTGCTGTGGTTCTTCCTGAAGCCTGATTGGGAGGAGTCGAGGATGTTGTTTTCGTCAATGAAGGAGCCGTGTTGGCTGTTGACAGCCGCAGGGTAAGGAAGTAGGGAGATCGGTCTGAAGTTCTTGAGGTTGGTGGGGTCCACCGTGGGTTTTTTCAGGAGAGGGTTGATCTCGGCGTGTTTCCTGTCGTGGGGGAAGGAGTCGGTTTTGAAGGAGCAGTTGATGATTCTTTGTAGCTCGGGGCGATGATGTCTGAGGCTCTGTGGTAGATGTGGTGGGGGCAGGGGTCCGAGGGGGCCCCGGAGTGGTGGGTCTTCATAGTCTTTAGGGCAGACGTCTTCAATCTGTGGGGCGCGACCCCCAGGGGGGCCGTAGAGTCATGGGAAGGGGGTCGTGCATTGCCCAGCCTCACTTTGCCTGGATTCTAAAACATTTGCTTTGGTTTTGGAAAAGGAGAGCGGTCCTGGGACAGCTAATTTCGATAGTTTAAAATGCTTCCGCTGAGTCTCCTGTTCCGTGAAAAGCTTTTGTGTCAGGGTGCCTGGCCGCCTGAAAGAAATGCAAATGTGCCCCATTAGTTAATCTGTAAGGGGTGCTTGGGACCGATGAATCACTCCAACCTTTGTGATGACAAAGAGTTGTTTTGTTGAGTGGTAGTGCAAAGAGTTAACAACTGGGCTGTGAAGTGTTTGCTTTTAATCATAACTGTACTTACACAGCCCTTAGTACCCCTAAGGAGGTGTTGAAGGGACAGTTATTTCAAAAAGAAATTGCATTACATAAGCCCTGGTATTCCTAAAATCTAAATTTTGGAAGAACCATTTTATTGTAAAACTATTTATACATTTTGTATCAGTCTATATTTTACTGTGTGTAATGCAATGCATGCAAGTATAAAATAATGTCTTACATACTCATAGTGCTTTCTGTCACAGGCTGTGACCACATAGCTCTAAGAATACACTATTCTCCACTGCACCAACCAAGATTTAATTCTGTCGCTCTCTGGTTACACACAGATCTATGCAGTGCATTAACTAATAGAGGTTTCATAATGTACTACAGTGCACTTCCCACTGAGTAACAACTTTTTACATTTATTTTTCATTTACACTGCCCATTATTTTATATGTAAGTACCTGATGGTGAAAGACCTAAAAAACATACAGAATATTTTGGGGCTTATTTATGAGAGGCTTGTGCCACCAGAGCACCAGTTTTTTTTACGCTCTGGCGGCGCAAGCTTCTCAACCATACCTATGAGGCGGCGCACAGTCACCCTGCATGGCTTTGCATGGCCTCATAGATATGGAATAAGACAAAGCAGGGCACGTTGCTGCCTTGCCTAACTCTGCATCAAGGAGGTGTTCTATGTGCGCTGCGTGGGTGTTCCCACGCAACACCCATGGATTTTGATGCTGCCCCAAATTTACAAAATCACTTAAACCTGGGGCAGCACCAAAAACATACATCTCCCCAGTGAAAACATTTCTCCTCATTTTTTCCTCTTTCCATGTGTGCTGCATTCTGCAGCTCACATAGAAAGAGGAAAACTTCTCTCTGGATTATTTTTGTGAGGGAAGGTGCCCTTCCTGCACAAAAACAATCCTGCCTATGTTGGTGCTAGGCAGCAATTAGTGCGACAACGCAAGGGGAAAGGACAGGAATGCACCGTATTTCATAAATATGGTGCATTCCTGCCCTTCCACATTGGCGTAGGGCAGCGCAGCAAGAAGACTTGCAGCGCTGCCCGACCCCAATTCCTCATAAATGAGGCCCTTTCTTTTTAGCTACACCTTTGACCACGCCCCCACGCTCACTGATCTTTGGTTTGTAAAACACTATTTAATATTATTTCCCCACTGTAAAAATTATTTTGTGTGGGAATTGGGGGCGTTTACGGTTGTCGATGATGAGTACAAGGTTCTAGAAATTTTTATCAGGAGGGGGTCCTTACTCCTAAAAAAGTTTGACAAGTGGGTCTCAGCATCAAAAAGTTTGAAGACCGCTGCTTTAGGGTGTCCTCGATGCTGAGGGCGGTCCAGCTGTCGAGTGTCGGCTGTGTGGTGCAGGGAGCAGAGGGTGTGGGTTCCTTGTGGGGGTTGTTGTCGTAGATGGTGTTGATTTTGTGATGGAAGAAGGCGCTGAGTCTGTCGCAGAAGTCCTGGGAGGGTGGGATGTCGGTAGTCTCACTGTTGGGTTGAGCGAACTCTTTGATGATGCCGAAGAGTTCTTGGCTGTTGTGTGCGTGGGTGGAGATTCTGTCCTGAAGTGCTTTTTTCCTTGATTGTCTGATGAGTTTGTGGTGGGCGTTGGTGGCTGCTTTGTAGTTGTCAAGGTCTGCAGGGGTTTTGGAGTTTCTCCATAGTTTTTCGAAGCGTCTGCAGGTTCGTCTAGATTCCCGGAGTTCGGTGGAGAACCAGCTGGCTTTCTTGGTGCGTTGTTTGGAAGATTTCTTGAAGGGGGCGATGGTGTTTGCGCAGTCGGTGATCCATTTGTGTAGGGTATGGGCAGCGGTGGTAGGGTCGTCGTCTGTGGCGGTGGGAGCGGCGCCACTGAGGGAGGCGGCGAGCTGATCGTCGGAGATCTTGTTCCAATTCCTGCGCTGAAACTGGGGTGGGCGTCCGCGGGAGATGTCTGCTTTGACGGTGAAATGGACGCAGCGGTGATCCGTCCATGGGAGTTCGGAGGTGTGGCTGAAGGTGATGGATTTTCCTGCTGTGAAGATGGGGTCAAGGGTGTGTCCTGCTGAGTGCGTTGGTTCTGATACGATCTGTTTGAGTCCGATGATGTGGAGGTTGTCCAGGAGGGAGGTTGAGTTGGGGTCTTGGCGGTTGTTGAGGTGGAAGTTGATGTCTCCCAGCAAGGTGTAGCTGGTGGAGGTGATGGCATGCAGGGTGATGATGTCGGTGATTGAGTCAGAGAAAGGTGCGCGGGGTCCAAGGGGTCTGTAGATGAGGGTGCCTCAGAGGGTGGTGGTCGGGTTGGTCTGTATCTTGAAGTGGAGATGTTCCATCAGATCCGTGGGGCCATTGGTGTAGGTGCTCAGGCGAAGGTTGGCCTTGACGGTACAAGAAGAGACAGGAGAAATACAACTCAAATAAGGCAAAAACACATAAGGCACAGGAAGAAGAGTAACAACTCAAATAATGTAAAACACACTAAAAAAAGAAAGGAAAGCCGGCAACAGCGAGGCAAGATACCCGAAGGCAGAGGCAAAAAGGCGGAGAGGAGAGTCCAGGGGACTCGAATTGTGCACAGCGGCACGGGAGGTAGGGGCGCTAGAAGACGGAGCTGAGGCGGAGCTGCGTGCTGGGAGAGCAGAGCCCAGGGGGTCTTGCTCGACCTAAGCGTGCATCGGCCGCCATTAAGTAGAGGTGGGGGGGACGGGAACAGCTGGGAGGCGGGAGAGGCCGCGGGGCAGCAGCAGCTGGGAGCGGGAAAAACAAGAGCGGCACAAGGAGAGATACAAGAAATACAACTCAAATACGGCAAAAACACACAAGGCACAGGAAGAAGAGATACAACTCAAATAATGCAAAACACACTAAAAAAAGAAAGGAATGTAGGCAACAGCGAGGCAAGATACCCGAAGGCAGAGGCAAAAAGGCGGAGAGGAGAGTCCAGGGGACTCGAACCGGGCGCTGCGGCACAGTAAGCAGGGGGCGCTAGAAGACGGAGGTGAGGTGGAGGTGTGTGCTGGGAGAGCAGAGCCCAGTGGGTCTTGCTCCCCCAGATGTCACTCATAATTACCTCTGTGGATCTTGTGTTTGCAGGTAGGGAATTCCATAGTTTGGCTGCTTGAACAGAGAAAGGTGTTTCACTCATGTTTTTTCTTGTATGTAGGAATTATGAGGCAGGGAGCCATTCTTGAGTGTAGGCTCCTTTGTTGCATATATTTTTTGATTTTCTTCCTGAGGAAGAGTGGTCCTTTAACATGTATTGCTTTGTGTGTGATACAGAGCAGCTTGAAGGAGGATCTTCTGGCAACTGGTAACCAGTGTAGTGCCCTTAATGTTGGAGGGGTGTGTACTTGTGACTTTACATGTAGGAAGAGTCTAGCGGCAGCGTTCTGAAATCTTTGTAGTCTTCTCATAGTTGACAAAGTAGAGCTGTGATAAAGACCATTGGTGTAGTCCAATTTTGATAGGACAGGAAAGATGATAGCTTGAACTGTGTATGGGAAACCTAGGTCCTGGAAGATGCATCACTGTGAGAAAGCTTGATTTGGCTACTTTATACACATTGGATTAATTGACAGTTTAGCATCCATGGTAATTCTTTTTACTTCCTTAGATAGTTTTGATGGTGGTCCTAGATCGTCAGGCCAGGAGCAGAGAGGATCATAAGCTTTGCAGTTGCTTATGCATATATAAGTTAATTACAGTTATTTGAAAGCATAAAATGTACCATATGATAAATGTGGACAGCAGACCATGTGGATACTGCCCTCCTATTTGCATATGGGTATTTATATAGATGGGTCAAGCAAATGAAAACTTTACTAAGCATCATGTGATATATATATATATATATATATATATATATATATATATATATATATATATATATATATATATATATATATATATATATATATATATATATATATATATATATATATATATATATATAAATGAACCACAGTCCTGAAGAAAATCCTGTATCATAGGAAAATCAGGTACGGACCACAACGTAGTTTGTTGAAATCTTTAGTGCTTTATTGCAACCTCCACAGCATGACGCGTTTCGACCAGGTCCCCCGGTCTTGATCACATGACGTGCCGGGACCCTTAACGTGAATAAATAGATACACCATGGGAGAACAATCCCTCCCTCCCGCTCAATAGAACTCGACAACAGACTATATGTATAGCCTCATCTTAAAACCAATAGCTGCCAATAAATTATCCTTCTTAATAAACACTGTATCAACCACTAAATTCAGCATTTAAAATTGGTCATACATGATTTGATATACACACAATGATAAAAATACATTTATACATAATACATTTTGTATAATGGGCAAGTGCCCAAAACCATTGTGCTAATGTGTGTTGCTATTAAAGCAACACACACAGGAAAAACTAGATGTCATTGATTAACGGTTCTATTATTGTCGAGCATATTGAGCGCATACCAAAGACTGTGCAAATATCCTAAACAAAGTGCAAGTGCCAATAAGGTGCTAATGATAAAAATAAAACAACTATTACATCATAGTTGATACTTTTATATATAAAAAAATCCTGGTAGACACGCCTTCGCAGAGCGCCAATCAGAGAAGAGGGGGGAGGAGCCAAGGTTGACTACGGCTACTAATGCCGGTAGCAGCGCGGGAGCGCAGCGGACGCGCGCAGCGGGCGCGCCAAAGGCAAGCCCGTCTGCGCCCGTCCGCGGACGGCAGGGGCAAGTCATTATGCCCAAATTACCACTTATTCATCGGCGGAACTGAAAAAGCTTCACTCTAACGAGTTTGTAGTCAACCACTTTATACACACTGGATTAAGCAGGAACGGGATAAGGGAAATAAGATCTTCTTTCCCCGAATTCAACCACCCCATAAATGCTATGAAACAAATTGACCCTCAGGACACGAATGAGGTAAAAGCTCTTTCAATCATCTACTTAAACACCCGCTCCCTGACCAAACATCAATTAGATATATACAACTTGTTGATGTCAGAGAAACCTGATATATTATTGTTAACCGAAACCTGGCTGACACAGGACTCCGCCCCTGACATACTAGTAGCACTACCCAATGAGTACTATATTCTCCAAGCCAACCGCCCACATGGAAAAAAGGGAGGGGGAGTGGCAGCTATAGTGCACCAAAGTCTTAAATTTACGGCACTTACCCCCCTAGAAACTCCCCAAGTGGACAATCTAGTGCTTAAATTGGAATCTGATTCCACTCCTTTGGTCTGTGTGCTACTCTACAGACCACCACAGAATATGCCACAGTTCCCTAAATCCCTGAGTGAACAAATGTCACATCTTGTAATAAATCATGCTAAAGTACTGATGGCCGGCGATTTTAACTACTGGGCCAATGACTCAGCAGAGGGACCTCACTCTGTCGAATTGACGGACCTACTGGTAGGACTCAATCTCAATCAGTGCATCTCCACTGCTACACATATCAAAGGGCATACTCTAGATCAGGTATGGTCCAGTAATTTGTCTTTAACCAATCTAGAAGTTACCCCTTGCGTCTGGTCCGACCATTATCTGATCAAATTTACTATAAGTATCCCTTCCCGTTCAAAAATAATATCAAATGATCTTGGATTGCGCAGGAGTTGGAATACTATTGACAAAGCGACAATTCCTGGAATCACTGATCAATACTATTCCCCCTGGCCAATCATCATCTATTGATCAAACCGAGAAAGAGCTCTCGGACTGGCTGATGACAGCCAGCAATAAACATGCCCCTCTCAAAAAATCTTATCGAGCACGACGCCACGAAGCCCATAGATGGTTCTCCCCTGAATTAAAGAAACTAAAACTTGATCTACGCCATGCAGAAAGGAACTGGAGGAAGAAATATTTACCTGATGACAAAAGCGCTTACTTAGAAGTACGCGGATCTTATAAAAAGGCTATAGTGGCTACTAAGGCCAAATACTTTTCATCTAAAATCATCAACTCCACAAACCGTTCTAAAGATATTTTTTCAATCATTAATGAACTATGCAATCCGGATAGAGTAACAATAAAAACTGCTCCTCTCAATCCCTATGCGATTCCTTAAATAATTTCTTCATTGAAAAAATAGAAAACATTAAAACAAGTATTCCCAGCTGCCCGAGTCCGGTATGTCCTATAAAAGCTAAGAACTCATACAGGCTGGAACAATTCCCAATAATAAACCAAGAAATATTTACAGCTCTACTGGCAAAAGTTAAATCTGGATCTCCAAGGGACTGCTGCCCCCTGGATCTTGAAGGAAGCATTCACTGCTTGCCCAAGCCCAGCTGTGACACTTTTAAACGAGTCATTGCTCCAGGGTCAGGTACCGGACTCCTTTAAGGAGGCCATTATTATTCCCCTTTTAAAAAAGCCAGGAGCTGATCCAAAAATCTTAGCCAATTATCGACCAATTTCACTGCTCCCTTTTTAGCCAAATTGCTCGAAGCACATGTAGCCAAAAGCCTCTCAGCCTTTCTAGAGCAATCTGAATATTTGGATGCTCATCAAGCAGGTTTCCGCCCAGCCCACTCCACAGAATCAGTGATACTATCAGTATTGGACACTCTGAGGGGAGGGGCGGATACAGGTCACCCTCAAGCCCTGGTGTTATTGGATCTCTCCGCTGCCTTTGACACGGTGGACCATAACATCTTGATCGACCGTGTCAGGGATGCGGGTATCGAAGGAACAGCCTTGGAATGGACTAGATCCTTCCTAATAAATCGATCTCAGGCGGTTCAGCTTGGCGGTTTTACTACCCCCATGATTAAAACTACTTGTGGAGTCCCTCAGGGATCCTCACTTTCCCTCACCTATTCAACTTATATCTTCTTCCCTTGATTCATGCACTAAAAGAAAGGAATATCCAAACCTTTAATTATGCTGATGATTTTCAATTGGTATTTCCCATCAATGACTCCCCGGCCTCCATCCACGAATACCAGTCAACAATGCTGTTCATCCGTGACTGGATGAACAGCAACCAATTAAAACTGAATCCAGATAAGACAGAACTGATCCTCACCGGAGGTTCACTCAATCCCTGGAGCTCCAAGTTCTGGCCTAAAGAACTGGGACAACCCCCGACCCCATCTAATCATGCTAAAACTCTGGGAGTCACGATCAATAGTGACCTCACCATGAAAACCCAAATAGGATCCGTAATTTCTGCCTGCTTCTTCCAATTAAGGAAAATAAAGAAAATAAGTAGATTCCTTATTCAGGAAGCAAAACTGCAGGCAGTCCTTGCCATGGTGATCTCGCATATTGATTATGCTAACTCCTTATATTTTGGAATCCCGGCCTATCTCATTCATCGTCTCCAACTGATACAGAACCAGGCGGCCAGACTGATTCTACAGGAAAACAAACGTCAACACATCTCTCCCCTTCTGAAGAAACTACATTGGCTCCCTATAACACAGAGATGCGCATTCAAGATGGGATGCATTATCTTTAAATCCTTGAATGGCAGAAACCCCAAATTTATTAATGGCATGATTAACAGATACAATCCAACTCGTAATCTGAGATCCGCCCACATGCACCTCCTGGAAACCCCCTCCTTTAAACAGAAACGATTTGGTGGATCCAGGTTTTCCACACTGGGTCCAAGATACTGGAACTCTATGCCCCTAGAGATTAGATCCTGTACTGACTTCATAACATTTCGTAAACTTCAAAAAACATGGCTCTTTAAACAGGCTTTCGCGTAATTCGTGGATTTCGTATATCATCTGAACAAACCTGCATCCATCACCTTCCTGAGGAGCGCCAAGAAACCAATCTGGTGTACGAGCGCTATACAAATTGAATATAACATAACATAACATAACATAACATAACATGGTTGGTCGTGCTATGCCTGTAACCTTGATCTTCATTAATATGCACTACAAAGTGCATTCTATCATGTACATAAATGCACAAAAACCAAACAATGTAGATATAATCACATAAATTCATATATGTACATAAGTAAGACGGGGAGTCCAAATAAATTAATTTCAATGTGCAAAACATAGCAGAATCCACAGTGCAAATAAGCAATAGTGCAAATAGGCAGTAGTGCAAATGAGCAATAGTGCAAATAAGCAATACCACAGGTTGATATCAGAACAGTACAAATACAATTAGAAATACAAATAAAAACTGTACAAATACGCTGTCATGAAGTCTATATATAGAATGAATGTCTGGTAGTATAATATTTATAGACTCCAAATAATACAGTATTAATCTTTTTTGAATAAAGTTCTTTCCTTATTCATAATACAACTAGAGTCCCCAAGCAGGAGCCCCCCATCACCAAGTAAAACCGATAAAATCCAGTAAAACAAGGTAAAACTAGGGCTAAAACTGGACTAAAATCCACCAGACAAAATTCAACCAAATGAAGTTAAACAAATCTGTATTGGTTAAAAACACAAAAACAGATACACTTATCTAAGGATACCTACGGAGGAGAGCCAGTGCGATTTCCTAAACACATTTATAAAAAATTGTGTAAATCTTCCCCCGTATTTAAACCATTTGGCATCTTAGTATCTAGTTGTAGAATGTAACGAGTCTCCAATTGTCTTAATTTCTTTTCTCTGTTACCTCCTCTTATCGACCTAGGTACCGCATCAATTACAAAATAGCTAAAATCATGTAAGTTGTTATTATGTACAAGCTTAAAATGCCTAGCAACTGGGTAACTGGGGTCAGAATTTACTATCGCTCGGAGGTGTTGCAAAATACGCATAAACACCTGCAGCTTAGTGCTGCCTATGTACTGTAGATGACACTGCCCGAACACCACTGCACTGCCCTAAACCCTGAAACACCACCCCCAGCACGACCCCCTACACTGCCCGAACACCACTGCACTGCCCTAAACCCTAAAACACTACCCCCAGCACGACCCCCTACACTGCCCGAACACCACTGCACTGCCCTAAACCCTAAAACACTACCACCAGCACAACCCCCTACACTACACAAACATCAGTGCACTACCCTAAACCCTAAAACACTACCACCAGCACGACCCCCTACACTACACAAACACCACTGCACTACCCTAAACCCTAAAACACTACTCCCAGCACGACCCCCTACACTACACAAAAACCACTGCACTACCCTAAAACACTACCCTCAGCACGACCCCTACACTACCCAAACACCACTGCACTACCCTAAACCCTAGAAAAGTAACCACCACCCCATGCCCAATCCCCCTTACCTCTCACTCCTCGTGGTTCCTCTCTCCTCGTGGTTCCTGCTTCATGTCGTCTCTGAGGGGCGGTGCACGTCGTTGTGAGTACTGTAGATGACACTGCCCGAACACCACTGCACTGCCCTAAACCCTGAAACGCCACCCCCAGCACGACCCCCTACACTGCCCGAACACCACTGCACTGCCCTGAATCCTAAAACACCACCCCCAGCACGACCCCTACACTGCCCGAACACCACTGCACTGCCCTAAACCCTAAAACACTACCACCAGCACAACCCCTACACTACACAAACATCAGTGCACTACCCTAAACCCTAAAACACTACCACCAGCACGACCCCTACACTACACAAACACCACTGCACTACCCTAAACCCTAAAACACTACTCCCAGCACGACCCCCTACACTACACAAACACAACTGCACTACCCTAAAACACTACCCTCAGCACGACCCCTACACTACCCAAACACCACTGCACTACCCTAAACCCTAGAAAAGTAACCACCACCCCATGCCCAATCCCCCTTACCTCTCACTCCTCGTGGTTCCTCTCTCCTCGTGGTTCCTGCTTCATGTCGTCTCTGAGGGGCGGTGCACGT
The DNA here is from genome assembly GCA_963921515.1 of Calotriton arnoldi. Classification (NCBI taxonomy): domain Eukaryota; kingdom Metazoa; phylum Chordata; class Amphibia; order Caudata; family Salamandridae; genus Calotriton; species Calotriton arnoldi. Next base: position 26,372 of record CAWUFW010025589.1, read on the forward strand.
CGTTGTGAGGAAACGGAACAGCCTCTGTTTCCTTACAACGACGTGGATCGTTTACATTTTTTTAGAACTCATGGTCATTTACCATACATACCTTTACAACAAAATTTGTTGTAAAGGCATGTGTGGTAAATGACCATGCGTTCTAAAAAAATGCGTAGTAATGACTTCGCGATGCATTACCACGCATGCGTTGTAATGGTGTCGCGAAGTAAAAAAGTCGTTGTAACGGCTGTTTACTGATCGAAGCTGGCCCCTGTTCTTCAGCGAGTCGTTTATTTGATAAATTAGGAGGAAGGAATGTGTTTTTTTACCGAAAAGTGCATTCCCGGCTGTTGTATTGTGAAAGTGTCCGCGTGGTCTGGTTTCACTTCCGGTGAGAGAGTGGAAGAGTCTGTTTGGATCTAAAGGGGTTCTGCTGTTGGACGGGGCCGGCGCGACACGTCATCAGAAAACACAGCTAATGGAAAGCGTTGTCCCCGAAGTGTGGAGCAGTGCCATGAGAGGTCAACGAGTGTGCGTCACACCGCAGTATGACCGTACCGCGTGACCCATGTGCCGCCTCCAGTGTACAGAAGGCAGAAGCGGCATCCATCGCAGGTCCTCTTGAAGACCGTTGTAGCACTAATTCTACATTTTGGAACTAGGGCATTTTAACCTTGTTGTTCCTGCCAGATACAAAGAGAAGATCCTGTGTTATTCAGTGCCCTCGTTACCTTTTCTGTGGGTAGTGGTGCTTGTCACTTCGCTGCCCCGCCGGTGCACACGACTGGGCTCCCCACCTCGTGTGCCATCTGCAGGGCCTCTGCCCTCAGATCACTGGTTTCGGTTTCTGAGGTGGCAACATAAACAGTTGCTCCCAAAGGACTAGCCTGAACACTTAGGTGAATATCCCCTGCGCCAGCATACCGCGGAAATTCTTTCCTAGCTCTCCCACGTCGACGACGATGTCATAATAGCACGACTCCGCTCGCGACACCATATGACGTCATAGGAGCCATAAGAGGACCTCGTCGGCGTGCTGACGTCAGTTCCACCCATTTTTTCCGTGCCACCGAGGTAAACAGGTGGACCGACACATTTTCACATGTATACATAGTATACAAAATATATATATATATATATATATATTCACTGAAAAACCATAGGTTTCAGGCACGTTATAGTTAGAAATTAGCATTTAAAAAACCATAGAAATTAACTGAAAAAACCATAGGTTTCAGGAACGTTATAGTTAGTTGGACATTTCACTTGTACAAAACCATAGAAATTCTGGCGTTATAGTTAGTTCAGCTAACTATAACTCGCGCCCGCAATGCACTGCTGATGACGTCACATATTACATCATTCATGACATGGTCAGTGACATCACTGATGACATCACTGATGACATCTCAAATGACATCACTGATGACATCATCCTCGTGAAAATCTGATGCACCTCCTCACACCTGAATATAACCTTTGATACACCCACTCTAAAATACAGACTACCATTTTTCGAAAAAATAGACACATCAATACCAGTTACGAAATACGCACTGACTGATTCCTAGGTCTACACACACATCCACTCATTCACCCATACAGTCACTCATACATGCAGTCACTCATCAATACAACACTATCAAATGCACTCATACACCTATACAGACACTCACACACTGCCACATATCCAGAGTTACTCACACACTTAGTCAGTCATGCAAAGAATCAATCATACTTCCATTTACTCACCTATACAGTTATACAGACACAACCTCACTTATTCATACAGATACTAACACATAATTACTCTCTTATAGAATCACTGATACAAATACACACTCATCCATGCAGCCACTCTCACAATTACTGACTTTCACATATAGGTATTTATATACACCATCACTCACATATACTGCCTTTTACATATGTAGTTACTTGCACATGTACCACTGAGACATCCATTCACTCACCAACACACCCATACACACACTCACCCACCCATACAGATGTTTCCACATGCACTCTTGAACCCATACACCCAGTGAATCAACCACTCACACATCTATGCACAGAGTCACACACCTCCCACCCACCCACACACACACCTCACGCAGCCATACAAATACTCAGGCAAGCAATCAATAACCCATATAGACACTCATGCAGCTACTCACCAACCCATGCAGCAGCTTACACAACAACAGACAGACTGATACAGACTTTCACACAGTTTAGTCACTAACCCATGCATTCAGTAAGACACATTTAATCACTCACTTATACAGTCAGTCACGTACCTACTAAATCCTCCATACAGACACTTATACACCCACTCATTCCTCAATACAGCTTGGCATATATATAAAACAAAATTAAACTTTACAGAAACACACAGTCACTGGATAATGTCATCAGTGATGTCATTTGAGATGTCATCAGTGTGAGAAGTTGGCCTGGCATATGCTGTCCACTAATTATAGTGGGCACCTTGCACCAGTCCAAACAACCCCTTATTGGAGATAGGTTAAAGACAACCTTATTGAAAGCTATCCTAGTGGTAGCTATGGAGAGCAGCCTTCAGGCTAAGTCTTGAAGGAATGTAAAGCAGCTTGTTTTACCAGTCTATAATCTCTTGAGTGATCAAATGAAAGAGCACCACACCAGGTATATATTCAAAATATATGTATTTATTGCTAAACACACCCCTCTAGTCTCTTTAGGAGGCTAGAGTTCAAGTACATAAGTTAGAAGTTATTAAATCACAGTAATAGCACAAATACACGTTTGGGCCCTAGGGCGTACCAAACCATATACCAATAAAGTGGTATGCGAACCACGACTGAACTAGACACTAGGCCTAGAGCCTCTAGAAGTGCTTGGACCACAAGGAACCACCCAAGGTAGTGACACAGGGGACCCACGGGAGACGCGTGCAGTGTAAATACACAACCGCGATACGACGTTGACTTCTATGGAGAAAGTCGGGATCGGGAAATTAGAGAAAAGGACACTTAAAAGAGGACTAGGACAAAACCCTTTGAGATCTAGGACTTTGAAGAGTCTCTACCCACGGGAGCACCGGAGTACTCGTGTTACCTCACCCAGGGAAGCCGTGTGCATAGGTGCCTTTCGGGGTCGGGTTTCGTCGTCGATTCGAATGGCGATCTGCTGCAAAGTGCTGCTGGCGGCCAAGAGAAAAGTGTCCGGGTGGATCCAAGAGTGGATCGGAGTTCTGAAGAACCTGAAAGCAGAGGGGACAGAGTCTGGGTCACTAGCCAGTGACCAGGAAGGCGATGGACAGATGCCCACCGATGTCGAGTGCTTCAGGTGCGTTGACGGTTGTCTTGACTCTTCAGCCACGAGGTCCAGGAGGCGTTGTCGGCGACCAGGAGCAGGATTCGGGCTGGTACACGATGTCTGTCGAGTGCTGAGGTGTCGGCGACCGGATTGGACCCAACAAGCCTTGGCAACGGCAAGTCTCGGTGAAGATGTAGATTGTCGATGGTGCAGACCAGCAAGGTCTGTGGAACTCACCCAGCGAGGCTAAGTGAGGGCAGGCCTGGAGCAACCAGGATGCCAAGTAAGAAAAGGATTGGCCTTCGTTAAGGGCTACTAGCCAACGGGCTAGCGACCGCGAAGGAGCCTCGTGACGCCGCACGTGGATCTGGCTCACAGGACACTCGTGGAGTGGGGGCCAGTGATCTTCGGTGCAGGTGGTGCTGGAGGCTAGGGCTACTCGGAGCCCAAAGCACGACTTCTTGGCAGACCCAGAAGAGGATGCACTTGCAAATGTGCTCGGTGTCCAGGGGTCACGGTCTCAAGTCACCCACGATAGCCACGGGCCTCAGCTTTGCTGGGGACTCAGGGTAGCCTCGGGGAAGTCTGAGAATCCACCTCTGGTGATGCGATGACTTCGGCGTCCGACGGGAGCTTCAGAAATGCGAACCGGACAGATGCTTCTTTGGTGCCTGCCAAGCAGGGGAGTCACTCCTTGACCCCAAGGGAGATTCTTCTGTCCTCTAATCGTGAGTAGAGCGTTGAAGGTCCAGGATTCAGTTACAGAGTTTCGTCCAGGGATAATCTAAAGTCCTAAGGACTGGGTTCCTATCTTTATACTAAAGATAGGGGTTGGACTACTCTGTGGCCCCACCTATGGGTGGGTCAGGGCAGAGGGGTGGCTACACCCCTTTCCCTTTGTCCAGTTCGCGCCAAAGCAGGGGCTGCAAGCCCCTGATCCGGTTTGAACTGGGGTATGCACAGGGACACCAAATGTGCCCCCAGTGCAGGACTTCAAAGCACCCGAAAGTGCTCCCGCCCAGCCCCAATACACATTATCCTGTCTGGGGAGGTGGTCACACCTCCCTGGGACAGGAAACCTATTGTCCAGGCCTCCCCTGCCGGAGTTTCGTCCAGCAGCAGGAGGCCAGACTCGTGTCTGTGGCAGCAGCATCCATTTTGTGATGCCAGGGCTCTGGAAAGAAGTTACCGGACTAGTCAGAGTTAACATGTCTTTCCCTCTAGAAGGGTGGAATGCTACCCCCGCCGCCAGGATTGGCGGGGGGTAGTATTCCAAGATGTTTGACACCAAACACGACATGTTTAGGTGCAGCCATTCCAAAGTTAGCATTTTACCGCGAGGATATAATGCGCTTAAGAGTATATGGTCAGGCTGCACTACAAACAGCATCAGAGATGGTCTCCGAACGCTGCAGAGGGGCCCTGCTCATGCAGGGGCACCCTCTCACATAGGAACCATGCACTCTGCCTTTAGGATTGATAAGGCCTGCCTTAGGAGTGACTTATAGGTTTATATGTGTAGTATGCATTTAGTGATATAGGTAACCTATATCACAGTAAGGGGTGCTTGCACCACCTTACCCAGGCTGCAGTAGCAGACCTGTGGTGTCAGTTTGGATGGCCTTCCAGGGGTGGCATAATACATGCTGCAGCCCCTGGCAGGCCTCTGAGGTACCTATGCCCTTGGTACATAGTATACCATATACTAGGGACTTATAAGGGCACTCCAGATCCCAATCAGTGATGTGCCTAAGGCACATGGAAACCATTTTAGAGAGGAAGCAGCTAGGCTGGGGTTCTGATTAGCAGGGCCCCAGCCAGACTAATGTCGAAAAACAGTGAAGCATCAGCAAAAAGTTGGGGTACCCATGTGAAGCAGATCCTACTCTCCTACAATCAGTGATGTCATCAGTGATGTCACTGACCATGTCATGAATGATGTAATATGTGACGTCATCAGCAGTGCATTGCGGGGGCGCGAGTTATAGTTAGCTGAACTAACTATAACGCCGGAATTTCTATGGTTTTGTACAAGTGAAATGTCCAACTAACTATAACGTTCCTGAAACCTATGGTTTTTTCAGTTAATTTCTATGGTTTTTTAAATGCTAATTTCTAACTATAACGTGCCTGAAACCTATGGTTTTTTCAGTGAATATATATATATATATATATTATCTACTGGCGGTCGCCAGTAGATAGTTATAGTTAGGACCTAGTTTCCATAGGAAAAGCGTTTTTTTTTTCCCCAATAACTTTGGCGCCGGATGACGAATCTTCACGAAATTTTCAAAACTAGTGGGGCGCTCCGGTCAGCTCCTATCCTGAAAGTTTCGGGGTGATTCGTCAAGCGGGGGCCGAGAAAAAAGGGGGGTCCCAAAACGCGTTTTCCCCATGTTATTTCCCATAGGAAACTTTAGACACGGCTACAGCCCGAACTGCTGAACGGAATTACACCAAATTTAGCAAAAAGGTAGCCCTTGGTTCAGAAAGCGCCCTTTTTTAGGTCTCGCGTAGGCAGCGCTCATGCGCTGTCTCTCCGAGACATCTAGTTATCTGTATAGCGAGGGTAATCCCGCCTTCTGCTTGCCCGCTTCTTGCAATTGGCTTATTCGCACATTACTGTAATTTCCGGCCTCCCTATTGGTTGCTGGTCCGATGCATCACTTCCGTTTTTATCGGAAGCAGCACCGACCAACTACAGTTATATTGCGCTGTAGCGCTCGGGCCGTTTCCTTTAGGCACTACTTGGGCTTTTGTTGATAATTTAAATAAAGCAGCAAAAATCCTTGCGCGTTACCGAGGAAGCTGTGGGAGGACGGAGCTCGAGACAATCGTATAATATATTCAGAACAACCTAACCGAAATTTGTGAAACCCCTCCTATAAAATGTTTCTTGATTTAAGGAACGTTTCCCTGCTCCCCGTCCCTTGCTCCCTCCGTCTCCCGGTACATGACGGCTTTACGGCCGGAACAGATGGCGCCTTTATTCACCACTCAATATTTTAAAGCTCCTCTTAGCCCTTCTCCAAAGCCATTCCTGTTTTACGGCGGGTTTGCTCGTCACACCCGCCCGTGCAACACGTTTTACTCACATTCCAGATCTGGGAGGCGTGTCCACGCCCCAGAGGCACATTGTAGAAGAAGGGCTGTTATGTTACATTTGAGGCATGTCCGGGGTCAGAACGTTAATGTTGGAGGCACGCCTCGTATTTGGAAATATATCTACCTTCATTAATTAGGGGGAGTAAGTTTAGTCAATGCATGTCAGTAGGTGTTACATTGCGATCCACGCAGTGTTTGGCATATATGTACGTTGCTAATTCACAGCTTGTGTCCTAATCTTACATATCGGTTTAATGTATGCATTGGGAAGAGTGCATTATAAAACGATATCATTTACATAGCAGTGAGGACTCACGCGGTGTGTGCTGTTGTGGTGCACTGGTGAGTTACATGTTTTCCTAACTATATAGCGCCTTCCTGTGCGTGCATTGTGGCGCATTGGTATTTCCTGAGCACTTCCTGACCCCTTCCAGCTGCTCCTTTCGCAGTATTGCACTACATCGGTGATTTACACATGCTCGTTACCGTACGCTACATGTGTGTAAAGCATGCTTGGTGTACTTTACACCTACATCGAGACGCAGGCACTGTATTGTGCATGGAGTCAGGTGTTGGGGATTCAGTCCTTCTTTGCCAACCATACAGTGTACTTGTATAATGCACACAATGCCCACATTAAATGAGTAATTAAGGCTTTTGGAGTGTGTAATATCCCATGTATGGTATTTAAACTTTATCTCATAGTCTCAAATGTTTATAACATCCTAATGTTAAAACTATATATGCATTTGCGTATATTCAGTCGATGATATCACGTTCATTCGTACTTTACACCTGCTTTCCTAATCAAACAAGCCATTGTGCAATGAATGCATCTTGTAAATTACACATGCAATAGGGCTTATGCGGTGCAAGCTTCATAGCTTTTTCTGCTAGAAGAGTTGTCTTACTCCGGCTTAAGTGGGATGTAATTAAAGAACAATTATTCATAAACGTTCCTCGTGAATCAGCTATGAACATTCAGGAGTAAATCTCTTGTAACATAGGAGTAAGCCATAACTAGTCATAGAAAACAATTTGTGAAAAAAACCAAAACTGTAGAATCTTTATTGATTTTACTGTCTGCTGTTCCTCTTGAAATATTTTTCATATACATTGCACGTTCTAGCAAGTTTACACCAGATCCATATTGGTGTACGGTAGTTGTGCTGATAAGTGTCAGAGGTTAGAGACTGAATACCTGTGATTGCCCAAAATGTTACTTCTGTGTGAGAGTAAATCTAATCAGCACTGGACTTGTTCTTACCCTTGCAGAGCTGCCCACCTTTACAAATACACCCTCATTTTACATCAGTGCTATGTAAGCTCGCATTGAACACATTACACACACGTAGAATGTGTAGGTTGTGTGCCTGTGAATGACTATGAGCGAAGTGTGCTTCACGCAGGACAGACTTTTAGACTAAGCCTGAATTATGATTGGTGAATAGAAGGGTTCACTCCAAAAGCATCTCGAAGCTCAGACACTTTCAGAATTTAAGGAAATAAAATGGAAGAATGTCACAACACTCCCCACACACCTCCCGGCCACTTTGCTGCCCTCTTACAGCCGATCGCCCACCAGAACCAATTAACGAGGCACAGGTCTGTGGGTATGCAAGTTCTTGATCTAAAATACCCCCACTTGGGGTGGGGGGGGGGGGTGTGGAGGTTTGGTACTGACTGACATTACAAGGAAAAACTCAGGATTATGTCATAATCTAATATCTCCGTCATATCGGTCGGAACCGTAACACAAACAGATATTTCTCAAACACGTTCAACAATCATGGGGACATGGTGCCTTGTTTGGACCTATTCAGTGTGATGTAAGTAATATCACAGAGAGAAACAAAGCAAATAATGCACCTCATGATGAACATAAACAAATGAGAAATATCCGCCAAATAGAAACTGCAGTAGCATGAACAAACCTTTGTGCTGTCTGCTATCAAAACAAGCATTTGCAATGCAATAGGTCTCGCAGTTACGCGAGTTTAAGCTATTGGCATTGTAAATGACAATGCCTTTATTTATGTTTTTAAAACGAAAACAAAAATAAAAGGCATTGTTATTTGCAATGTCAATAGCTCAAACGCGTAAATGCGAGACCTATTGCATTGCAAATGCTTGTTTTAAATGGTGTACATCCGTTCAGTAGTTCCTGAGAAATTCAAAAATAGAGGTCAAAAATCAATTTCCCATAGGAAACTTTAGACACGGTTACAGCCAAAACTGCTGAACGGAATTACACCAAATTTGGCTAAAAGGTAGTGCTTGGTTCAGAAAGCGCCCTTTTTTTTAAATGGTGTAAATCCGTTCAGTAGTTTTCGAGATATTAAAGGAAAAAAATCTTTATATATCTGGGCGGGACCTAACTACACAAGCACGAGCTTGGCTCTAATTGGTTGCCAACACTTCAATCCAGGAAGTGTTGGCAGCCATCTTGGTGCAATGCTTTTTAGGTGTCGCCTAGCGACGCAGCGCATGCGCTGCCACTACACAAACACCACTGCACTGCCCTAAACCCTAAAACACTACCCCCAGCACGACCCCCTACACTGCACGAACACCACTGCACTGCCCTAAACCCTAAAACACTACCCCAGCACAACCCCCTACACTGCCTGAACACCACTGCACTGCCCTAAACCCTAAAACACTACCCCCAGCACGACCCCCTACACTGCCCGAACACCACTGCACTGCCCTAAACCCTAAACACCACCCCCAGCAAGACCCCCTACACTGCCCGAACACCACTGCACTGCCCTAAACCCTGAAACACCACCCCCAGCATGACCCCCTACACTGCCCGAACACCACTGCACTGCCCTAAACCATGAAACACCACCCCCAGCACGACCCCCTACTCTGCCCGAACACCACTGCTCTACCCTAAAACACTACCCCCAGCACGACCCCCTACACTGCCCGAACACCACTGCACTGCCCTAAACCCTGAAACACCAGCCCCAGCACGACCCCCTACACTGCCCGAACACCACTGCACTGCCCTAAACCCTGAAACACCAGCCCCAGCATGACCCCCTACACTGCCCAAACACCACTGCACTGCCCTAAACCCTGAAACACCAGCCCCAGCACGACCCCCTACACTGCCCGAACACCACTGCACTGCCCTAAACCCTGAAACACAAGCCCCAGCACGACCCCCTACACTGCCCGAACACCACTGCACTGCCCTAAACCCTGAAACACCACCCCCTGCACGACTCCCTACACTGCCCGAACACCACTGCACTGCCCTAAACCCTGAAACACCAGCCCCTGCACGACCCCCTATACTGCCCGAACACCACTGCACTGCCCTAAACCCTGAAACACCAGCCCCAGCAAGACCCCCTACACTGCCCGAACACCACTGCACTGCCCTAAACCCTGAAACACCAGCCCCAGCAAGACCCCCTACACTGCCCGAACACCACTGCACTGCCCTAAACCCTGAAACACCAGCCCCAGCATGACCCCCTACACTGCCCGAACACCACTGCACTGCCCTAAACCCTGAAACACCAGCCCCAGCAAGACCCCCTACACTGCCCGAACACCACTGGACTGCCCTAAACCCTGAAACACCACCCCAGCAAGACCCCCTACCCTGCCCGAACACCACTGCACTGCCCTAAACCCTGAAACACCACCCTCAGCAAGACCCCCTACACTGCCCGAACACCACTGCACTGCCCTAAACCCTGAAACACCACCCCCAGCAAGCCCCCTACACTGCCCGAACACCACTGCACTGCCCTAAACCCTGAAATACCAGCCCCAGCAAGACCCCCTACACTGCCCGAACACCACTGCACTGCCCTAAACCCTGAAACACCACCCCCTGCACGACTCCCTACACTGCCCGAACACCACTGCACTGCCCTAAACCCTGAAACACCAGCCCCAGCACGACCCCCTACACTGCCCGAACACCACTGCACTGCCCTAAACCCTGAAACACCACCCCCTGCACGACTCCCTACACTGCCCGAACACCACTGCACTGCCCTAAACCCTGAAACACCAGCCCCTCCACGACCCCCTACACTGCCCGAACACCACTGCACTGCCCTAAACCCTGAAACACCACCCCCAGCACGACCCCCTACACTGCCCGAACACCACTGCACTGCCCTAAACCCTGAAACACCAGCCCCAGCAAGACCCCCTACACTGCCCGAACACCACTGCACTGCCCTAAACCCTGAAACACCCGCCCCAGCAAGACCCACTACACTGCCCGAACACCACTGCACTGCCCTAAACCCTGAAACACCAGCCCCAGCAAGACCCCCTACACTGCCCGAACACCACTGCACTGCCCTAAACCCTGAAACACCAGCCCCAGCATGACCCCCTACACTGCCCGAACACCACTGCACTGCCCTAAACCCTGAAACACCAGCCCCAGCAAGACCCCCTACACTGCCCGAACACCACTGCACTGCCCTAAACCCTGAAACACCACCCCCAGCAAGACCCCCTACACTGCCCAAACACCACTGCACTGCCCTAAACCCTGAAACACCACCCTCAGCAAGACCCCCTACACTGCCCGAACACCACTGCACTGCCCTAAACCCTGAAACACCACCCCCAGCAAGCCCCCCTACACTGCCCGAACACCACTGCCCTAAACCCTGAAATACCACCCCCAGCAAGACCCCCTACACTGCCCGAACACCACTGCACTGCCCTAAACCCTGAAAACACCACCCCTCCACGACCCCCTACACTGCCCGAACACCACTGCACTGCCCTAAACCCTGAAACACCACCCCCTGCACGACCCCCTACACTGCCCAAACACCACTGCACTGCCCTAAACCCTGAAACACCACCCCCAGCACGACCCCCTACACTGCCCAAAGCCCACTGCACTGCCCTAAACCCTAAACACCACCCCCAGCATGACACCCTACTCTGCCCGAACACCACTGCTCTGCCCTAAACCCTAAAACACTACCCCCAGCATGAACCCCTACACTGCCCGAACACCACTGCTCTGCCCTAAACCCTAAAACACCACCCCCAGCACGTCCCCCTACACTGCCCGAACACCACTGCACTGCCCTAAACCCTGAAACACCACCCCCAGCAAGACCCCCTACACTGCCCGAACACCACTGCACTGCCCTAAACCCTGAAACACCAGCCCCTGCACGACCCCCTATACTGCCCGAACACCACTGCACTGCCCTAAACCCTGAAACACCACCCCAGCACGACCCCCTACACTGCCCGAACACCACTGCACTGCCCTAAACCCTGAAACAACAGCCCCAGTAAGATCCCCTACACTGCCCGAACACCACTGCACTGCCCTAAACCCTGAAACACCAGGCTTAGCACGACCCCCTACACTGCCCGAACACCACTGCACTGCCCTAAACCCTGAAACACCAGCCCCAGCAAGACCCCCTACACTGCCCGAACACCACTGCACTGCCCTAAACCCTGAAACACCACCCCCAGCAGGACCCCCTACACTGCCCGAACACCTGCACTGCCCTAAACCCTGAAACACCACCCCCAGCAAGACCCCCTACACTGCCCAAACACCACTGCACTGCCCTAAACCCTGAAACACCACCCTCAGCAAGACCCCCTACACTGCCCGAACACCACTGCACTGCCCTAAACCCTGAAACACCAGCCCCAGCAAGACCCCCTACACTGCCCGAATACCACTGCCCTAAACCCTGAAACACCACCCCCAGCAAGACCCCCTACACTGCCCGAACACCACTGCACTGCCCTAAACCCTGAAACACCAGCCCCAGCAAGACCCCCTACACTGCCCGAACACCACTGCACTGCCCTAAACCCTGAAACACCACCCCCAGCAAGACCCCCTACACTGCCCGAACACCACTGCACTGCCCTAAACCCTGAAACACCACCCTCAGCAAGACCCCCTACACTGCCCGAACACCACTGCACTGCCCTAAACCCTGAAACACCACCCCCAGCAAGCCCCCCTACACTGCCCGAACACCACTGCCCTAAACCCTGAAACACCACCCCCAGCAAGACCCCCTACACTGCCCGAACACCACTGCCATAAACCCTGAAACACCACCCCCTGCACGACACCCTACACTGCCCGAACACCACTGCACTGCCCAAAACCCTGAAACACTAGCCCCAGCACGACCCCCTACACTGCCCGAACGCCACTGCACTGCCCTAAACCCTGAAACACCACCCCCAGCATGACCCCCTACACTGCCCGAACACCACTTCACTGCCCTAAACCCTAAACACTACCCCCAGCACGACCCCCTACTCTGCCCAAACACCACTGCTCTGCCCTAAACCCTAAAACACTACCCCCAGCACGAACCCCTACACTGCCGGAACACCACTGCTCTGCCCTAAACCCTAAAACACCACCCCCAGCACGTCCCCCTACACTGCCCGAACACCACTGCACTGCCCAAAAAGCTGAAACACTAGCCCCAGCACGACCCCCTACACTGCCCGAACACCACTGCACTGCCCTAAACCCTGAAACACCAGCCCCAGCACGACCCCCTACACTGCCCGAACACCACTGCACTGCCCTAAACCCTGAAACACTAGCCCCAGCACGACCCCCTACACTGCCCGAACACCACTGCACTGCCCTAAACCCTGAAACACCAGCCCCAGCACGACCCCCTACACTGCCCGAACACCACTGCACTGCCCTAAACCCTGAAACACCACCCCCAGCAAGACCCCCTACACTGCCCGAACACCACTGCACTGCCCTAAACCCTGAAACACCACCCCCTGCACGACCCCCTACACTGCCCGAACACCACTGCCCTAAACCCTGAAACACCACCCCCTGCACGACCCCCTACACTGCCCGAACACCACTGCACTGCCCAAAACCCTGAAACACTACCCCCAGCACGACCCCCTACACTGCCCGAACACCACTGCACTGCCCAAAACCCTGAAACACTAGCCCCAGCACAACCCCCTACACTGCCCGAACACCACTGCACTGCCCTAAACCCTGAATCACCAGCCCCAGCACGACCACCTACACTGCCCGAACACCACTGCACTGCCCTAAACCCTGAAACACCAGCCCCAGCACGACCCCTACACTGCCCGAACACCACTGCACTGCCCTAAACCCTGAAACACCACCCCCAGCACGACCCCCTACACTGCCCGAACACCACTGCCCTAAACCCTGAAACACCACCCCCTGCACGACCCCCTACACTGCCCGAACTCCACTGCACTGCCCTAAACCCTGAAACACCACCCCCTGCACGACCCCCTACACTGCCCGAACACCACTGCACTGCCCTAAACCCTGAAACACCATCTCCTGCACGACCCCCTACACTGCCCGAACACCACTGCACTGCCCTAAACCCTGAAACACCACCCCCAGCAAGCCCCCCTACACTGCCCGAACACCACTGCCCTAAACCCTGAAACACCACCCCCAGCAAGACCCCCTACACTGCCCGAACACCACTGCCCTAAACCCTGAAACACCACCCCCTGCACGACACCCTACACTGCCCGAACACCACTGCACTGCCCAAAACCCTGAAACACTAGCCCCAGCACGACCCCCTACACTGCCCGAATACCACTGCACTGCCCTAAACCCTGAAACACCACCCCCAGCATGACCCCCTACACTGCCCGAACACCACTTCACTGCCCTAAACCCTAAACACTACCCCCAGCACGACCCCCTACTCTGCCCAAACACCACTGCTCTGCCCTAAACCCTAAAACACTACCCACAGCATGACCCCCTTCACTACACAAACACCACTGCACTGCCCTAAACCCTAAAACACTAGCCCCAGCACGACCCCCTACACTGCCCGAACACCACTGCACTGCCCTAAACCCTGAAACACCACCCCCAGCATGACCCCCTACACTGCCCGAACACCACTTCACTGCCCTAAACCCTAAACACTACCCCCAGCACGACCCCCTACTCTGCCCGAACACCACTGCTCTGCCCTAAACCCTAAAACACTACCCCCAGCACGAACCCCTACACTGCCCGAACACCACTGCTCTGCCCTAAACCCTAAAACACCACCCCCAGCTCGTCCCCCTACACTGCCCGAACACCACTGCACTGCCCAAAACCCTGAAACACTAGCCCCAGCACGACCCCCTACACTGCCCGAACACCACTGCACTGCCCTAAACCCTGAAACACCAGCCCCAGCACGACCCCCTACACTGCCCGAACACCACTGCACTGCCCTAAACCCTGAAACACCAGCCCCAGCACGAACCCCTACACTGCCCGAACACCACTGCACTGCCCTAAACCCTGAAACACCAGCCCCAGCACGACCCCCTACACTGCCCGAACACCACTGCACTGCCCTAAACCCTGAAACACCAGCCCCAGCAAGACCCCCTACACTGCCCGAACACCACTGCACTGCCCTAAACCCTGAAACACCAGCCCCAGCACGACCCCCTACACTGCCCGAACACCACAGCACTGCCCTAAATCCTGAAACACCAGCCCGAACCCCTACACTGCCCGAACACCACTGCACTGCCCTAAACCCTGAAACACCAGCCCCAGCACGACCCCCTACACTGCCCGAACACCACTGCACTGCCCTAAAGCCTGAAACACCACCCCCAGCAAGACCCCCTACACTGCCCGAACACCACTGCACTGCCCTAAACCCTGAAACACCACCCTCAGCAAGACCCCCTACACTGCCCGAACACCACTGCACTGCCCTAAACCCTGAAACACCTCCCCCAGCAAGCCCCCCTACACTGCACGAACACCACTGCCCTAAACCCTGAAACACCACCCCCAGCAAGACCCCCTACACTGCCCGAACACCACTGCACTGCCCTAAACCCTGAAACACCACCCCCTGCACGACCCCCTACACTGCCCGAACACCACTGCACTGCCCTAAACCCTGATACACCACCCCCCTGCATGACCCCCTACACTGCCCGAACACCACTGCACTAAACCCTGAAACACCACCCCCAGCACGACCCGCCTACACTGCCCGAACACCACTGCACTGCCCTAAACCCTGAAACACCAGCCCCAGCAAGACCCCCCCCTACACTGCCCGAACACCACTGCACTGCCCTAAACCTGAAACACCAGCCCCAGCATGACCCCCTACACTGCCCGAACACCACTGCACTGCCCTAAACCCTGAAACACCAGCCCCAGCAAGACCCCCTACACTGCCCGAACACCACTGCACTGCCCTAAACCCTGAAACACCACCCCCAGCACGACCCCCTACACTGCCCGAAGCCCACTGCACTGCCCTAAACCCTAAACACCACCCCCAGCATGACACCCTACTCTGCCCGAACACCACTGCTCTGCCCTAAACCCTAAAACACTACCCCCAGCATGACCCCCTACACTGCCCGAACACCACTTCACTGCCCTAAACCCTAAACATTACCCCCAGCACGACCCCCTACACTGCCCGAACACCACTGCACTGCCCTAAACCCTGAAACACCATCTCCTGCACGACCCCCTACACTGCCCGAACACCACTGCACTGCCCTAAACCCTGAAACACCACCCCCAGCAAGCCCCCCTACACTGCCCGAACACCACTGCCCTAAACCCTGAAACACCACCCCCAGCAAGACCCCCTACACTGCCCGAACACCACTGCCCTAAACCCTGAAACACCACCCCCTGCACGACACCCTACACTGCCCGAACACCACTGCACTGCCCAAAACCCTGAAACACTAGCCCCAGCACGACCCCCTACACTGCCCGAACACCACTGCACTGCCCTAAACCCTGAAACACCACCCCCAGCATGACCCCCTACACTGCCCGAACACCACTTCACTGCCCTAAACCCTAAACACTACCCCCAGCACGACCCCCTACTCTGCCCAAACACCACTGCTCTGCCCTAAACCCTAAAACACTACCCCCAGCACGAACCCCTACACTGCCCGAACACCACTGCTCTGCCCTAAACCCTAAAACACTACCCACGCATTGACCCCCTTCACTACACAAACACCACTGCACTGCCCTAAACCCTAAAACACTAGCCCCAGCATGACCCCCTACACTGCCCGAACACCACTGCACTGCCCTAAACCCTGAAACACCACCCCCAGCATGACCCCCTACACTGCCCGAACAAGCAATGGCTGCAACTGAACGGAAGTACAC
>CAWUFW010025590.1:0-42951 GCA_963921515.1 Calotriton arnoldi
CAACCATTCACTCAGGTACTACCCATGCACGCATTAACTCCCTCAAGCACTACCCATGCACTCTTGCAATGACCCAGGCATTAGCCTTGCATCCATTTTTCCTCTCAGGCACTAACCATGCACTCATCCATTCTTGCAGGCACTACCCATGCACTCATCCAGTCACCCAGGCAGTATCCCTGCACTTATGCAATCACCCAGGCACTGCCCATGCACTCATGCAATCACCCAGGCACTACTCTTGCACTCATCCAATGACTCAGGCATTACTCTTGCAGTTATTATTTTACTCAGGCACTACCCCTGCACTGATCTAAGCACCCAGACATTACCCTTGCACTCATGCAATCAAGGAGGCACTATCTATACACACATCAAATCACTCATGCATTACCCATGCAGTCATGCAATCACCCAGGCAGCACTCTTGTACTCATGTATTCACTCAGGCACTACCTATGTACTCATACAATGATGCAGGCATTAGCCTTGCATCCATCCTTCCAGTCAGGTACTACACATACACTCATCCAATCACCCAGGCACTACCACTGCACTCATGAAATCACCCAGGCATACCCATGCACTCATGCAATCACTCTGGTACTACTCTTGCACTCAGCCATTCATTTAGGCAGTACCCATGTGCTCATCCATTCACTCAAGCACCACCTATGCACTCATCGAATGATACAAGCATTAGCCTTGCATCCATCCTTCCACTCAGGCACTACCATACACTCATCCAATCAACCAGGCACTACCACTGCACTCATGCAATCACCCAGGCACTACCCATGAACTCATTCAATCACTCAGGCACTACTCTTGCACTCAGCCATTCACTTTGGCAGTACCCATGCACTCATCCATTCACTCAGGTACTACCTATACACTCATACAATGACGCAAGCATTACTCTTGCACCCATCCTTCCACTCAAACACTACTCATACACACATCGAATCACCCAGGCACTACCAGTGCACTCATGCAATCACCCAGGCACCACCCATGCACTCATGCAATCACTCAGGCACTACTCTTGCACTCAGCCATTCACTTAGACAGAACATATGCACACATCTATTCACTCAGGCACAACCTATGCACTCTTTCAATGACGCAGGCATTAGTCTTGCATCCATCCTTCCACTCAGGCACTACCCATACATTCATCCAATCACCCAGGTACTACCCAAGCACTCATCCATTCATTCAGGTACTACCCATGCACACATGCAATCACTCAGGCACTAGTCTTGCACTCAGCCAATCACTTAGGCAGTACGCATGCACTCATCCATTCAGTCAGGCACTACCTATGCACTCATTCAATGACACAGGCATTAGCCTTGCATGTATCCTTCCACTCATGCACTACCCATACACTCATCCAATCACCCAGGCACTACCACTGCACTCATGCAATCACCTAGGTACTACCCATGCACTCATGCAATCACTCAGGCACTACTCTTGCACCCAGCCATTCACTTAGGCAGTACCCATGCACTCATCCATTCACTCAGGTACTACCTATGCACTCGTCCAATGACTCAGGCATTACTCTTGCACCCATCCTTCCACTCAAGCACTACTCATACACTCATGTAATAACTCAGGCAATACCCCTGCACTCATGCAATCACCCAGGCACTATCCATGCACTCATGCAATCATTCTGGCACTACTCTTGCACTCAGCCATTCATTTAGGCAGTACCCATGTACTCATGCATTCACTCAGGCACTACCTATGTACTCATTCAAAGTTGCAGCCATTAGCCTTGCATCCATCCTTCCACTCAGGCACTACCCATACACTTATCCAATCACCCAGGCACTACCACTGCACTCATGCACTCACCCAGGCCCTACCCATGCACGCATGTATTCATACAACATAGAGCTTTTCTTTATTAAACCACAATAGGTGGGTCCGTAAGAACCGTTTTTTTTCTTCTTTTTGGAAAAGTATTTTTTTGTGGTTTTTTTATAACTATTTTGCAGTTTGTTTGGTGTTTTTTACATTTTGAATTTCAAAATTAAACTAAAAAAGTAGCACAATACAGTGTGCACAACTGCAGGAACAAAAATAAAATAACAATGATGAGCATTAGTAGTGTCCAGCATTGCTGGCACAACTTGCTCACCCACACTCAAAACAGTTTAGCACTTTGGGCATAATAGTGCAATTTTCGCAGAATCAGGCAGAGTTGGTGGTATGCTCTGCACCTTGTCACCAGTTTGGATATTTGATGACTGTGCCCCTTGTGCTTCATCAGCACTCTTCAGTCTTGCCAGTTCGGCTTTGGCGAGACGGTTTCCATGCATCATCTTCAAATGCTTGTACATTGAGTTCGTGCCACAAGAATATTTGCACTCAGAGCCCCGAGACAGCACCTTCTGAGATACCTTGCATGTCACCTTCTGAGCATTTACTTTTTTGGTTCCTTCTAGAATTGTAAAGCACTCCCAAACAATGCTCTCCTTTTTTTTTCTTGGGGGTTCATCCTCTTCTTCCAGCAAGTTCTGCTCCTCCTCTTCTTGCACGTGTCTTGATGTTGCCATTTTGATAGCTGAAAAACAAATTGCAAAAAACACCAACCTTCCTGCAAAATAGCTGGTCCTAGAATGAGAATGACTGTTGGTGACCACATCCTAAAGAAGAAGAAAGAGGGAGGGATATAGCAAGTTTAATGATGACAGGTTGTTTCTCCAATCAAATCTCTTTTTTTTTTGTGTCACATGAGGTGCGCGACTCCTACGCGGTGCCACCTCGTACCGGACACAATTCACTTTTTTATTTAAAAAAAATTGCATTTGAACAATATTAGGTTGTATGCTTTACTATTTCAATTACAAATAACTGAACCTCGTCATTTAAATAACATTAAATAATTCTAAATTGATATACAATTTTTTTTTTAAACGATAGATTCGCGCGCCCGCACGCAAATCCGGAAGTTGCATTCTATGTGGATCTACCGCGATTACTGAAATTGCTATTCAAAAAATGTTTAATAAGTTTCATTTATTGATATACAAGTTTAGTAACTATCTTAACAAACCTCTAACTTTAAACTTAATAATAATATTGCCTATATATATGAAAAATATATATGTAAAAAATAACGCGGGAGCGGCGTACCGGACGCAGATCCAGAACTAACAGTCGGCAATGTAGAGGGATTCGACTCGGGTACGCGACTCCATGTTTTTATTTTACAAATATATATACATATATAAATACGCATATTATATATATGTGTATATATTTATATTTATTTTTAAAAAGTATATATTTTACAATTTTTTTTAAAGTGAAATTTAAAAAAATGAAAAACAATTTTCAAAAAATTATTACATATGTATATGTATACTTTGAATATACAAATATATATATTCACTGAAAAAACCATAGGTTTCAGGCACGTTATAGTTAGAAATTAGCATTTAAAAAACCTTAGAAATTCACTGAAAAAACCATAGGTTTCAGGCTCGTTATAGTTAGTTGGACATTTCACTCGTACAAAACCATAGAAATTCCCCCGTTATAGTTAGTTCAGCTAACTATAACTCGCGCCCCCGCAATGCACTGCTGATGACGTCACATATTACATCATTCATGACATGGTCAGTGACATCACTGATGACATCACTGATGACATCACTGAAGACATCACTGATGACATCATTCAGTCACTGTGTGTTTCTGCAAAGTTTAAATATGTTTTATATATATATGCCAAGCTGTATTGAAGAATGAGAGGGTGTAGAAGTGTCTGGATGAATGATTTAGTAGGTGCGTGACTGACTGTATAAGTGAGTGATTAAATGTGTCTTACTGAATGCATGGGTTAGTGACTAAACTGTCTGAATGTGTGTATCAGTATGTCTGTTGTTGTGTAAGCTGCTGCATGGGTTGGTGGGTAGCTACATGAGTGTCTATATGGGTTATGTGATTCTGGTGTGGTGACTGTGCATAGATGTGTGAGTGGTTGATTCACTGGGTGTATGGGTTCAAGAGTGCATGTGGAAACAGCTGTATGGGCGGGTGAGTGTGTGTATGGGTGTGTTGGTGAGAGATTGGATGTCTCAGTGGTACATGTCCAAGTAACTACATATGTAAAATGTAGTGTTTGTGAGAGTTGGAGTATATGAATGACTATACATGAGAGTGAGTGATTGTGAGAGTGGCTGTATGGACCAGTGTGTACTTGTATCAGTGATTGTATAAGAGAGTAAGTATGTGTTAGTATATGTTTGAATAAGTGAGGTGGTTTGTGAATAACTGTATAGGTGAGGAAATGGGAGTGTGATTAATACTTTGCATGACTGACTAGGTGTATCAGTAACTCCATGGATGAGTGGCGGTGTGTGAGTGTCTGTATAGGTGTATGAGTGCATATGATAGTGTTGTATTGACGAGTGACTGTATGTATGAGTGATTGTATGGGTGAATGAGTGGATGTGTGTGTAGACCTAGGAATCAGTGAGTGCGTATGTAGTAACTGGTATTGGTGTGTCGATGGTTTTGAAAATGGTAGTCTGTAGTTTACAGTGGGTGTATCAAATATTATTTTGAGTGTTTGGAGGTGCATCAGATTTTGACGTGGATGATGTCATCAGTGGTGTCATCAGTGATGTCACTGACCATGTCATGAATGATGTAATATGTGACGTCATCAGCAGTGCATTGCGGGGGCGCGAGTTATAGTTATCTGACCTATGGTTTTTTCAGTGAATTTCAATGGTTTTTTAAATGCTAATTTCTAACTATAACGTGCCTGAAACCTATGGTTTTTTCAGTGAATTTCAAAGGTTTTTTAAATGCTAATTTCTAACTATGCCTACAAAGGTAGGACATGTAACGAAAGAAGAAAAAAAGCGCAGAAAGAAGCAAGACAAATGCAGAAAGAGGCAACAGAAGTCCAGAAAGACGAAGAAAAGTGCAGGAAGAAGCAAGAGATGTGCAGAAAGAACCAACAGTGGAGCAGAAAGTCCTCCTGTGCCCCCAACTTTTTACTGACGGGTACTGGTGGTAACTGACTCTGACTAACCAGGACCGGAGCCAGTGCTATGCTAAAAGACACTTAGAATACAGTGAAAACACCTACATACACTAGGGAACACAATGCGTTGGGGTACCCCTGTGATTAGCATGACCTCCTCTGCATTTGCCATGAAATAGTGCCTGGGTCATTGCATGAGTCCATGGGTAGTGACTGGATGATTAGAGTGCTGCAAGGACAGTGCATGGTGATTTTATAAGTGCTTGGGTTTTGGCGCAGTGATTGGATAAGCACATAGGATTGGCTGGGTGATTGGAGGACTGCATAGATAGTACCAGGGAGATTACTGGACTGCATAGGTAGTCCTCAAGGTATTGCAGCAGTGCATGTGTTAGTGACTGGGTCATTCCATGAGTACATGGGTACTGACTGGATAATTAGAGTACTGCAAGGAGAGTGCGTGGTGAACTTATAAGTGCTTGGCTATTGGAGGAGTGTATGGATTAGTACATGGTAGTGGCTGGGTGACTGGAGGAGTGCACAGGGAGTGACAGTGTGATTGCGGGACTGCATGTGTATTACCTGGGGAATTGAAGGAGCAAATGAGAAGTGTGTAACTGGGTACAGGGCTGTATGGGTAGTGCATATGGGATTGTAACAGTGATCAGGTAGTGCCTGGAGCATTGCATGAGTACATAGCTACTAACTGAAAGATTAGAATACTGCAAGGAGAGTGCCTGTGTGAATTTATAAGTGCTTGGCTATTGGCGGAGTGTTTGGATTAGTACATGGTAGTGGCTGGGTGACTGGAGGACTGCACAGGGAGTGGCTGGGTAATTGCTGGACTGCATGGGTACTACCAGGGGAATTGAAGGAGCGAATGAGAAGTGTGTAGGTGGTTAGAGGACTGCCTGGGTAGTACACAGGGATTGTAGCAGTCAATGTGTTAGTGCCTGGATCATTGCATGACTTATTGGGTAGTGACTGGATGATTAGAGTACTGCGAGGAGAGTGCATGGTGAATTTATAAGTGCTTGGGTTTTGGCATAGTGATTGGATAAGGACATAGGACTGGATCGGTGATTGGAGGACTGCATAGGTAGTACCAGGGAGATTACTGGTCTGCATAGGTAGTCCTCAATAGATTGCAGCAGTGCATGTGTTAGTGACTGGATCATTACATAAGTACATGGGTAGTGACTGGATGATTAGAGTGCTGCAAGGACAGCGCATGGTGATTTTATAACTGCTTGGGTTTTGGCGGAGTGATTGGATAAGTACATAGTGCTGGCTGGGTGATTGGAGGAGTGCATGGGTAGTGACAGAGGGATTTCTGGAGTGCATGGGTACTACCTGGGTAATTGGAGAAGTGAATCAGTAGTGTGTAGGTGGTTAGAGGTGCAGCTCCCCGTGGGGAAAAGCAATCTGCTTTGCATTTTGGAAGCGAGAGCAGGTTTCCCTGCTCTCGCTTCCAAAATCCATAGCAAACATCTGTGTCCCAGGGGTGGGCACCCCGGGACACTGCAGGAGTTGGCCCTGGGGGGTGGCGGTCCCCAGGGCCATCACATGCTCCAGGAGGGGGGCCGCACGGCCCCACTCCCTTCAATTACAAAGCCCCGGGGAGGTGGTGGTCCCCGGGGCTTGGGGGGGGCTCGAGACCCCTCACACAGGTTTATTTATTTTTTTAAATCAGGCCCCGGGGGTGGCGGTCCCCGGGACTGCGGGGGGCCGTGTGCCCCCGCAAATAATTAATGAAAGCCCCGGGGGGTGGCGGTCCCCGGGGCTTGGAGGGCCTTGGAGGCCCCCCACACATTTAAAAATTAGCCCCATGGGGTGGCGGACCCCGGGGCTGCGGGGGGGCTGCGTGCCCCCCCGCAACTCATAAATCAAGACCCGGGGAGGTGGTGGTCCCCAGGGCAGTGTGGGGGGGATTGGGACCCCCCACACATTTTTTCAGTGCCCCCGGGACCTGGCCCACCTGGGGGCTTCAATACAACGAAGCACAGGAGCCCGCGCTTCATTTTTTTTTTTTTTTCTCGGCCGGATTCGCGTTTCAGCCATTGGGTGTGGCCTTGATCACAGGTGAGGCAAAACACAAGGGGTGAACTCACACGTCTTAAAACACAGTGACCATGTGACATGATGTCAAACTACTGCTCCCTGAGTGCACCTGTATTGTCTTTGCAAACTGTGGTGAATGTACTTTTTTTGCTGAATAGCATTCTTAACTTACTGTTCGCAACTTGTAAATGTCTCGATATTAATGACTGTGATGTATTTAAAATCATGCTCAATGGCATCTTGTCTCACGGTCCTGTCCAGGTGCACTGTTGTTCAGGCTGTCACGTGTGCTGAATGTAGCAGTTGCGCTTGTTGTGTAATGTCCTCTCAATGTGCTGCCAGAAAATATTGTGCTGTCCTCGCACTTCAAACGCCAGTGGGTTCCAGTAGGCAAGAGGAGGCGTCACTCCTCTTGTACTCCCTTATGTTATGTTATGTTGTGTTACTGGGTATTTGTAGAGCACGCGGCTACTCTTATGAGTGTCCCGGCGCTAAAGGAACCCCAGTGCCCACAACGGATGATAAGCCTTGTCTAATGTTGGAATAGCCACGTTTTTAGATTTCTCCTGAAACTAAGGAGATCCTGCACCTCTCTTAGGGAGGGCGGCAGACCGTTCCATAGCCTGGAGTCCGCCACCTGGAATGAGTGCCCCCCCCATACGAGAACAAAAGAACTTTGGCACGATCGACAACCGCATGGTCGAAGACCTCAAGGTTCTGGATGGAGCATAGGGCTGAATTCTATTCCTAATATAGGGAGCCCATATGTTGTGAAAGGCCTTGAAAGCCAGCACCAGGGCTTTAAAGTCTACCCTCTTTTGCACCGGGAGCCAGTGCAGGGACTTCAGATGAGGCGTCATATGTGTCCTGGGGCCAACCATGAGTACTGCCCTTGCCGCCGCGATTTGTTCCACCTGCAAACGGCCAAGTAAGTAATCAGGAAGGCCTAAGTACAGAACGTTAACATAGTCCAACCTTGACGTGAACAAGGCTTGAACCACTGTTTTCCTATGTGCGACCGTGAGTAAGGGGAGGAATTCCTCAGCATTTTCAGTAGCCCAAAGCAAGTACCGGCCATTGTTTGAACCTGGGACTTCATGGACATATCAGCGTCCAGATTCACCCCAAGGTTTTTTACGGTGGCGACTGAGTTTGCTGGGGGAGACATATTATGGGGCCACCATTGGCGCCATTCCTCACCTGGACTATGGCCGAAAAAGATAATTTCAGATTTATCTGAATTACATAGCAGCTGATTTTGTCTAAACCAGGTGAACACCTTTGTCAGGCAAGTGTTTATTTCACTTCCTCTCAGCGCATCACCCTTCTCGCAAGTAAACAGCAACTGCGTGTCATCGGCATAGGATATTACTTTTGCCCATATTCCTCACCCAGGAGCGCAAGGGGAGCCATATATATGTTAAACAAAGTTGGGCTCAAAATAGAGCCCTGTGGAACTGCAACTCTCTTCGGGGGAATATGGGCAGAAAAAGGGGGGGACCACACTGTTTGCTGGCGATTTCCCAAAAAGGAGGAGAACCACCAAAGAACAGTGCCGCCCATGCCACAGTTCTCGTGTATGTGCAAAAGTAAATCATGGGGCACGGTGTTGAAAGCCGCCGAAAGGTCCAATAATATCAGTACCGCTTTACCTCCTAGATCAAGGGTTGTTTTAATAGTATCTGAGACTTCCAATAAGGCCGTCTCCGTACTAAAGTTAGCTCTAAACCCTGACTGGCTCAGATGTAATACATGAGTTGCCTCTACAAAGTGTGTGACCACAGCATTTACATAGTTCTCCAAAGCCTTGGAGAAGAAAGGCAACAGCGATATTGGCCTATAATTACTAGCTACATAAGGGTCTGCTGAGGTTTTTTTTAGGAGCGGTAGAATTTTTCCATGTTTCCAACTATCAGGCATCAGTCCCTCGGACAAGGAAAGGTTCAAAACCACATTCACAGCAGGATTGATCACCTCGGCCATAGATGCCAATACTTTCGCAGGACAAGGGTCTGTGGGAGAGCCGGATTTCCACGCTTTCATTATTTTAAGAGATCTGGCCAACGGAATAGGGGAAAACTCCAGGAGGGCCTCATCGAAGTTGGGAAAGGCAAGGGGGGGTGAACCTGTGTCCCCAAACGAATGCTGGATGGTTTTAATTTTATTGTGAAAAAATTGTGCAATATGGTTCGTCCATTCACAGGTAGGGGAAAAAGGGCTATTAATTGCATTGGGGGAGGTATAATCCTTTACAATCTTGAACAATTCCCTGCTGCTGTTTCCAGATTTTTCAATTTTTGAAGAGAATTTTTTTTTTTTCCCTCTTGGTCTTTGGCGTAATGGGCTTTCAAAGCCAATTTATAGGTGATTTTATTTACGGGGTCAAAGTTCTTCCTCCATAGTCTCTCCAAGCATTTACAGGTGCTTTTGCTTTTTATTAGCTGTGATGCAATATTCCCTGGATAATGCTTTCTGGTTGCAAAACGGCGTGCGGGACATGCTCCCTAATTAAGTCCAACACAATATCTCCAACCAAAGGGAGACCCCATCCCTACTGGGCGGCTTCGAGGCAACGGGAATGGAGCATCCCGTCATGTAGCACATCCACAAAAAAGAAGCGAAGCCCAACTATGAGACACACAGGCTTTTAATGTGCTTCAGGCAGGCAGAACATCAACCTGACGCGTTTCGGCCGTTGGGTGTCGCCTTGATCACAGGTGAGGAAAAACACAAGGGGTGAACTCACACGTCTTAAATCACAGTGGTCACGTGACATGATGTCAGACTGCTGCTCCCAAAGTGCACCTGAATTGTCTTTGCAAACTGTGCTGAATGTACTTTTTTTGCTGAATAGCATACTTACCTTACAGTTCGCAACTTGTAAATGTCTCGATGTTAAGCACTGTGACGTTGTTAAAATCGTGCTCAATGGCATCTTGTCTCATGGTCCTGTCCAGGTGCACTGTTGTTCAGGCTGTCACGTGTGCTGAATATAGCAGTTGCCCTCGTTGTGTAATGTCCTCTCAATATGCTGCCAGAAAATATTGTGCTGTCCTCGCACTTCAAACTCCAGTGGGTTCCAGTCGGCAAGAGCAGGCGCCACTCCTCTTGTACTCCCTTACACGCAGTGATGCAATATTCCCTGGATAATCCTTTCTGGTTGCAAAACAGCATGCGGGACATGCTCCCTAATTAAGTCCAACAAAATAACTCCAACTAAAGGGAGTCCCCATCCCTACAGGCTGTCTTCGCGACAGCGGGCATGGAGCATCCCGTCATGTAGCACATCCACAAAAAAGAAGTGAAGCCCAACTATGAGACACACAGGCTTTTAATGTGCCTCAGGCAGGCAGAACATCAGCCTGATGCCTTGATCACAGGGGAGGCAAAACACAAGGGGTGAACTCACACATCTTAAATCACAGTGGTCATGTGACATGATTTCAAACTACTGCTCCCAGGTTGCACCTGTATTGTCTTTGCAAACTGTGGTGAATGTACTTTTTTTTGCTGAATAGCATTCTTAACTTACATTTCGCAACTTGTAAATGTCTCGATGTTAAGGACTGTAATGTTGTTAAAATCATGCTCAATGGAATCTTGTCTCACCGTCCTGTACAGGTGCACTGTTGTTCAGGCTATCACATGTGCTGAATATAGCAGTTGCCTTCGTTGTGTAATGTCCTCTCAATGTTCTGCCAGAAAATATTGTGCTGTCCTCGCACTTCAAACGCCAGTGGGTTCCAGTCGGCAAGAGGAGGCGTCACTTCTCTTGTACTGTCATGTGTGCTGAATATAGCAGTTGCCCTCGTTGTGGAGACAACGAGGGCAACTGCTATAATCAGCACACGTGACAGCCGGAACAACAGTGCACCTGGACAGGACTGTGAGACAAGATGCCATAGAGCACGATTTTAACAATATCACAGTCCTAAACATCGAGACATTTACAAGTTGCGAACTGTAAGTCAAGAATGCTATTCAGCAAAAAAAAGTACATTCACCACAGTTTGCAAAGACAATACAGGTGCACTCTGGGAGCAGTAGTTTGACATCATGTCACGTGACCACTGTGATTTAAGACGTGTGAGTTCACCCCTAATGTTTTGCCTCCCCTGTGATCAAGGCCACACTGAATGGACGAAACGCATCAGGTTGATGTTCTGCCTGCCTGAAGCACATTAAAAGCCTGTGTGTCTCATAGTTGGGCTTCGCTTCTTTTTTGTGGATGTGCTACATGACGGGATGCTCCATGCCCGTTGCCGCGACACCGCCCTGTAGGGGTGGGGGCTCCCTTTGGTTGGAGTTATTTTGTTGGACTTAATTAGGGAGCATGTCCCGCATGCCATTTTCCAACCAGAAAGGATTATCCAGGGAATATTGCATCACAGCGTGTAGGGGAGTACAAGAGGAGTGACGCCTCCTCTTGCCGACTGGAACCCACTGGCATTTGAAGTGCGAGGACAACACAATATTTTCTGGCAGCACATTGAGAGGACATTACACAACGAGGGCAACTGCTATATTCAGCACACGTGACAGCCTGAAAAACAGTGCACCTGGACAGGACCGTGAGACAAGATGCCATTGTGCACGATTTTAAAAACATCACAGTCCTTAACATCAAGACATTTACAAGTTGCGAACTGTAAGTTAAGAATGCTATTCAGCAAAAAAAGTACATTTACCACAGTTTGCAAAGACAAAACAGGTGCACTCTGGGAGCAGTAGTTTGACATCATGTCACGTGACCACTGTGATTTAAGACGTGTGAGTTCACCCCTTGTGTTTGTCCTCACCTGTGATCAAGGCCACACCCAACGGCCGAAACGTGCCAGGTTGATGTTCTGCCTGCCTGAAGCACCTTAAAAGCCTGTGTGTCTCATAGTTGGGCTTCACTTCTTTTTTGTGGATGTGCTACATGACGGGATGCTCCATGCCCGTTGCCGCGAAGCCGCCCTGTAGGGATGGGGGCTCCCTTTGGTTGGAGTTATTTTGTTGGACTTAATTAGGGAGCATGTCCCTCATGCCGTTTTGCAACCAGAAAGGATTATCCAGGGAATATTGCATCACGGCGTGTAAGGGAGTACAAGAGGAGTGACACCTCCTCTTGCCCACTGGAACCCACTGGTGTTTGAAGTGCGAGGACAGCACAATATTTTCTGGCAGCACATTGAGAGGACATTACACAACAATGGCAACTGCTATATTCAGCACACGTAACAGCCTGAACAACAGTGCACCTGGACAGGACCGTGAGACAAGATGCCATTGAGCATGATTTTAAAAACATCACAGTCCTTACCATCGAGACATTTACAAGTTGCAAACTGTAAGTTAAGAATGCTATTCAGCAAAAAAGTACATTCACCACAGTTTGCAAAGACAATACAAGTGCACTCTGGGAGCAGTAGTTTGACATCATATCACGTGACCACTGTGATTTAAGACGTGTGAGTTCACCCCTTGTGTTTGTCCTCACCTGTGATCAAGGCCACAAACCAACGGCCGAAACGTGCCAGGTTGATGTTCTGCCTGCCTGAAGCACCTTAAAAGCCTGTGTGTCTCATAGTTGGGCTTCGCTTCTTTTTTGTGGATGTGCTACATGACGGGATGCTCCATGCCCGTTGCCGCGAAGCCGCCCTGTAGGGATGGGGGCTCCCTTTGGTTGGAGTTATTTTGTTGGACTTAATTAGGGAGCATGTCCCTCATGCCGTTTTGCAACCAGAAAGGATTATCCAGGGAATATTGCATCACGGCGTGTAAGGGAGTACAAGAGGAGTGACACCTCCTCTTGCCCACTGGAACCCACTGGTGTTTGAAGTGCGAGGACAGCACAATATTTTCTGGCAGCACATTGAGAGGACATTACACAACAATGGCAACTGCTATATTCAGCACACGTAACAGCCTGAACAACAGTGCACCTGGACAGGACCGTGAGACAAGATGCCATTGAGCATGATTTTAAAAACATCACAGTCCTTACCATTGAGACATTTACAAGTTGCAAACTGTAAGTTAAGAATGCTATTCAGCAAAAAAAGTACATTCACCACAGTTTGCAAAGACAATACAAGTGCACTCTGGGAGCAGTAGTTTGACATCATATCACGTGACCACTGTGATTTAAGACGTGTGAGTTCACCCCTAATGTTTTGCCTCCCCTGTGATCAAGGCCACACTGAATGGACGAAACGCATCAGGTTGATGTTCTGCCTGCCTGAAGCACATTAAAAGCCTGTGTGTCTCATAGTTGGGCTTCGCTTCTTTTTTGTGGATGTGCTACATGACGGGATGCTCCATGCCCATTGCCGTGACACCGCCCTGTAGGGGTGGGGGCTCCCTTTGGTTGGAGTTATTTTGTTGGACTTAATTAGGGAGCATGTCCCGCACGCCATTTTGCAACCAGAAAGGATTATCCAGGGAATATTGCATCACAGCGTGTAGGGGAGTACAAGAGGAGTGACGCCTCCTCTTGCCGACTGGAACCCACTGGCATTTGAAGTGCGAGGACAACACAATATTTTCTGGCAGCACATTGAGAGGACATTACACAACGAGGGCAACTGCTATATTCAGCACACGTGACAGCCTGAAAAACAGTGCACCAGGACAGGACCGTGAGACAAGATGCCATTGTGCACGATTTTAAAAACATCACAGTCCTTAACATCAAGACATTTACAAGTTGCGAACTGTAAGTTAAGAATGCTATTCAGCAAAAAAAGTACATTTACCACAGTTTGCAAAGACAATACAGGTGCACTCTGGGAGCAGTAGTTTGACATCATGTCACGTGACCACTGTGATTTAAGACGTGTGAGTTCACCCCTTGTGTTTGTCCTCACCTGTGATCAAGGCCACACCCAACGGCCGAAACGTGCCAGGTTGATGTTCTGCCTGCCTGAAGCACCTTAAAAGCCTGTGTGTCTCATAGTTGGGCTTCGCTTCTTTTTTGTGGATGTGCTACATGACGGGATGCTCCATGCCCGTTGCCGCGAAGCCGCCCTGTAGGGATGGGGGCTCCCTTTGGTTGGAGTTATTTTGTTGGACTTAATTAGGGAGCATGTCCCTCATGCCGTTTTGCAACCAGAAAGGATTATCCTGGGAATATTGCATCACGGCGTGTAAGGGAGTACAAGAGGAGTGACACCTCCTCTTGCCCACTGGAACCCACTGGTGTTTGAAGTGCGAGGACAGCACAATATTTTCTGGCAGCACATTGAGAGGACATTACACAACAATGGCAACTGCTATATTCAGCACACGTAACAGCCTGAACAACAGTGCACCTGGACAGGACCGTGAGACAAGATGCCATTGAGCATGATTTTAAAAACATCACAGTCCTTACCATCGAGACATTTACAAGTTGCAAACTGTAAGTTAAGAATGCTATTCAGCAAAAAAAGTACATTCACCACAGTTTGCAAAGACAATACAAGTGCACTCTGGGAGCAGTAGTTTGACATCATATCACGTGACCACTGTCATTTAAGACGTGTGAGTTCACCCCTTATGTTTTGCCTCACCTGTGATCAAGGCCACACCCAATGGCCGAAACGCGTCAGGTTGATGTTCTGCCTGCCTGAAGCACATTAAAAGCCTGTGTGTCTCATAGTTGGGCTTCGGTTCTTTTTTGTGGATGTGCTACATGACGGGATGCTCCATGCCCGTTGCCGCAAAGCCGCCCTGTAGCGATGGGGGCTTCCTTTGGTTGGAGTTATTTTGTTGGACTTAATTAGGGAGCAAGTCCCGCACGCCGTTTTTCAACCAGAAAGGATTATACAGGGAATAGTGCATCACGGCGTGTAAGGGAGTACAAGAGGAGTGACGCCTCCTCTTGCCAACTGGAAACCACTGGCGTTTGAAGTGCGAGGACAGCACAATATTTTCAGGCAGCACATTGAGAGGACATTACCCAACGAGAGCAACTGCTATATTCAGCACACTTGACAGCCTGAACAACAGTGCACCTGGACAGGACCGTGAGACAGGATGCTATTGAGCACGATTTTAACAACATCACAGTCCTAAACATCGAGACATTTACAAGTTGCGAACTGTAAGTTAAGAATGCTATTCAGCAAAAATAGTACATTCACCACAGTTTGCAAAGACAATACAGGTGCACTCTGGGAGTAGTAGTTTGACATCATGTCACGTGACCACTGTGATTTAAGACGTGCGAGTTCACCCCTTATGTTTTGCCTCACCTGTGATCAAGGCCACACCCAACGGCCGAAACGCGCCAGGTTGATGTTCTGCCTGCCTGAAGCACATTAAAAGCCTGTGTGTCTCATGGTTGGGCTTCGCTTCTTTTTTGTGGATGTGCTACATGACGGGATGCTCCATGCCCATTGCCGCAAAGCCGCCCTGTAGTGATGGGGGCTCCCTTTGGTTGGAGTTATTTTGTCGGATATATATATATATATATATATATATATATATATATATATATATATATATATATATTCACTGAAAATAAACACATGTTGCAGGGACATTATAGTTAGGAATTTGCATTTAAAAAACCTTAGAAATTCACTGAAAAAAACAGAGGTTTCAGGGACGTTATAGTTAGGAATTAGCATTTAAAAAAGCATAGAAATTCACTGAAAAAACCACAGGTTTGAGGGACGTTACAGTTAGGCTGACATTTTACTCATACAAAACCAGAGAAATTCATCCATTATAGTTATAACTCACACCCCCGCAATGCACTGCTGATGACGTCATATATTACATCACTCATGACATGGTCAGTGACATCACTGATGCCCTCACTGATGCCATCTTAAATGACATCACTGATGACATCACTGATGACATCACCCACTTAATATCCGATGCACCTCCTCACACCCTAATATCACCTTTCATACACCCACTCTAAAATACAGAGTACCTTTTTTGAAACAATAGACACAGCAAAACCAGTAAGAACAATCTCACTCACTATTTCATACGTCTACACACACACATGCACTCACTCAGCCATACATTCACTCATACATGCAGTCACTCATCAATACATTTACTGATATATGCACTCATACACCAATATAGACACTCACACACCGCCACTCATCTAATGACTTTCTAACACACCTGGTCAGTCACCCAAAGAATAAATCACACTGCCATTTACTCTCCTATACAGTTATACACACACCACCTCACCTATTCATAGGGATGGAAACACATACTTACTCTCTTCTACAATCACTGAAACAAGCACACACTCACCCATATACCCACTTTCACACTTATTCACTTACACATTAAGGGGCAGATTTACAAGGAACTGTCTCATCTGCATAGATGCGTCAGTTTCCTTGCGTCAGCTCCAAATGGCCTTGCGCCACCATGGGTGCACTGTATTTACAATACAGTGCACCATGGCGCAAGGAATTACAGATGCGTCAGAAATTCTGACGCATCTGGTGGAGCAAAAGTGATGCATTGTTGGAGTTGGTCACAAAAATGAAGCAAATCCAGCAATGCGCCAGAAAACATAGGTAGGTCCCATGTAAAAAGCCCTGCATCAATCCTTACGCCTGGTCTGAGCAGGCGTAGGGATTTTGATGCAGTGAAGGCGTGGAATGACGCAGTGAAATCTTGTAAATTTCACTGCGCCAGTTCTACTTGGCTTTTTGCATGGGAACGCCTACCCTGCATACATTATACCTGGCGCAGGTATAATGTGACGCAGGGCTTTACAACGTGACGCATATCCCTAGATGCGTCACGTTGGAAATTTTCCGCATTTTTTACGCAGCTGCTGCGTCACAAAAGTGAAGCAACGGCGGCACAAAAGTGTTGCAAGGGGCTTGTAAATCTGCCCCACAGTCACTTATATACTCCAACTCTCACATATACTGCCTTTCACATGTGCTGTTACTTACCCATATACCACTGAGACATCCATACACTCACCAACAAAGCCTTACACACACTCACTCAACCATACAGTCCGTCACTGACGTAATCATGAACCCACACACCCAGGGATTCACCCACTCGTACATCCATGCAGAGAGTCACACAGCTCCTCACACACCCACACACACACTCAGGCACCCATACAGGTACTCAGACAACTAATAAATAACCTATATAGACACTCATGTAGCTACTCACCAACTCATGCAGCCACTTACACACCAAGTGACAGACTGATACACACATTTACACACATTAGTCACTCACCCTTACATTGACTAAGACATGTTCAATCACTCACTCATACAGTCAGTCACGCACCCAACAAATCATCCACACAGACACTCATACACCCAGTCATTCTTTGAATGCACCTTGACATATATATAGAACATTCTTCAACTTTTTAGAAACACTCACAGTCTCTGGATGATGTCATCCGTGATGTCATTTGAGATGTCATCAGTGATGTCATCAGTGATGTCACTGACCATGTCATGAGTGATGTAATATGTGACATCATCAGCAGTGCATTGCGGGGGTGCTAGTTATAGTTAGGGCCAAATTTCTCTGGTTTTGCATGAGTACAATGTCAGCCTAACTATAACGTCTCTCAAACCTGTGGTTTTTTCAGTGAATTTCTATGCTTTTTTAAATGCTAATTCCTAACTATAATGTCCCTGGGACCTCTGTTTTTTTCAGTGAATATATATATATATATATATATATATATATATATATATATATATATATATATATATATATATATATATTTAAAACCTGCTGGTAGTTTTAGTTAGGACCTAGTTTCCATAGGAAAAGCATTTTTTGTTTTGTTAAACTTATTCAAAATTAGTTTGCCAGTCTCAGGGAGAGCCGTCAAGCGGAGAAAAAAGGGGGTCCCAAAACATGTTTTCCAAGTGCTATTTCCCATAGGGATTTTAGACACAACTACAGCCCGAACCGCTGAACGGAATTACCCCAAATTTGGCAGAATGCTAAATCTTGGTACAAAAAGAGGGCTTTTTGTAATTTGGTGTAAATGTGTTCATTAGTTTTGGAGTTATTAAAGAAAAATGATTTATGTAATCTAGAGATGCGGATCCGCCGCAGCAGATCCATGCACCAACAGCAATGCCGTGATTTGCTGGCCGCAACCTGCGAGAAAAGTTATGGCTGCCATTTTGCTAATCGGGAAATGGTTCCAGGTGGGGGAAATAAAGTGTAATTACGATATAAGGGGTCAGCATAGAGTTATCCTGACTCCATGAGACTGATGGACCTGTCTGTGAAGGACCCCTCATCTGAAAGAAATTGTCCAAAAATGGGTTTTTTGGGGCACGTGAAGTTCCGTAGTTCCTTCATGGCACCCAGCGCATCTCCCCCTGTGTGAATCAACGACAAATCTGTGGATCCAGATCCCAATTTAAAAATGATACACCCCCTCACAGACCCACTAACACACTCACACACCCACAAAACCATTTACACACCCACTCACACATCCATACAGCCACTCGCACACCCACTCAGAGACCCAGAACATCACTCACACACCCACTCACACTTACAGGTATAGTTATCTCAAGTTATGTTATGTTATGTATGGATTTTTATTGAGCGCATATTTCACCCGAAGGTCTCAGAGCACTAGCATGCTGCAGGAACGTGGAGGGGGGAAAGAGGGGGAGTGACTGAGGAAGAGACAGCCTCAGAACAGCCAGGTTTTGAGAGACTTGCGAAACCTTCTGTGGTCAGTCTCAGTACGGAGATGAAGAGGGAGAGCGTTCCATAGGGTGGGGGCAAGGCAAGAGAAAGATCTTCCGCCATTCCTGGCGGTGCAGATCTTGGGAGGAATGAGAAGATGTTTATTGGCGGATCGAAGAGTTCTTGAAGGGTGATACCTTTTCAGTTTGTTAACAAGGTAGTGAGGGCCATGGCCATTCAGGGTTTTGTGGACTTGACAGTTGATCTTAAATGTTATACGTTTTCTGACGACGAGCCAGTGGAGAGCTCTCAAACTGGGAGCTGAGGAAGATCGAGGTGGTAGATTTAGTACTAGTCTGGCCGCCGTGTTTTGAAGGACTTGGAGTTTTGTTAGGTGCTCTTCGTTGATGGAGGCCAGAAGGGCATTGCCATAATCCAGCCGGCTGATGATTAGTCCTTGCACGAGAGGCATACGGGATGACAACGGGACCTATTTGAAAATCTTACGGAGACTGCGCATTAGTCCGTAACAGATGCTGGCCACATGATTGACGTGGTCAGACATGGAGAGTTGATTGTCGATCAGCATTCCTAGGTTATGAACTGCCGACTTGGGAGAGGGACATATGCCTAGATTGGGAGGCCACCAGTCACTTGACCACAGGGTTTGTGCTTTTCCGAAAAGGATAATTTCGGTTTTACTGGCATTGAGTTGCAAGTGATTTGTTAGCATCCAGCAGTGTATGTCAGACATACACTGCCTGAACCGGAGTTTGGTGTCAGTGGGGTCGGGTCTGAGCGTGATTAGTAACTGAGTATCGTCTGCGTACGATACTGTGTCAAAGCCGTGAGTTTTTATCATGCTGGCTAAGGGTGCCATGTACAGGTTTAAAAATGTAGGGCTCAAAATGGAGCCCTGGGGGACACCCTTATCTATGGGTTGGCTGCTGGAGGCAAATGAGCCCATTAGAACTTTGGAGGTTCGATCTGTCAAGTAGCTCCTGAACCAGGTCAGAGCGGTGCCCCTGACCCCCATCTCCCGCAGACGGTTCAAAAGAGTGCTGTGGGAGATGGTTTCGAAGGCAGCTGACAGGTCAAGAAGGACCAGGATGGCAGATTGTCTGGCATCGAGAGAAAGTCTGATATTATCGACTATTTCCAGCAAGGCGGTTTCAGTACTATGTGAGGCCCGAAACCCAGATTGAGAGGGGTCCAGCAGGTGATCACTCTCGATGTAGGTGGTAAGTTGTTTGTTGACTAATGACTCTAGGACCTTCCCGAAAAGAGGGAGAAGGGAGATGGGCCAATAGTTGTTAGGCTGCTTGGGGTCTAAAGTGGGCTTCTGTAGTATGGGTCTAACCATGGCCTCTTTCCATCTAGTTGGAACGGTTGAGTGTAATAAAGATAAATTGAGGAGCTTAGTTAGGCCAGGAAGAAGGGCAGACAGAATATGGGAAGAAACTGGGTCAGTGGGGGATCCAGATTTGACCTTACCAAGAGCGATTCTGACATCCTCATGGGTGAATTCAGTGAATTCATTGAGGGAGGGAGGTGGAGATCGGAGGGTTATTGCTGACAGGCCGCTGATGTTGTTTATCATCGCCTGAGTGGGGGAAGAGACTATGGATGTTATTGATTTTATCCACAAAAAAAGCAGACAAATTGTCCACCCACTCTTGCGATGTGAGCTGTGTTGGCTTGGGCTGTTAAATTCTATTAATATTTTATACAATTCTTTGTGGGAGTTGGAGGCCTGATTAATTCTGTCCCCAAGGTAGGTTTTTTTGGCCTTGGCTATATGATCGAGATAGAGCCTGTGGGTGGATTTGTAGATCTGTCTATCGGCAATGCTTTTTGAGTGCCTCCACTTGTGTTCTGCCTTCCTGGTGGCTAGTTTGTCAGATTTTAAGTCAGCTGTAAACCAGGGTGATAATTTGTGGTGGCGTTTAACTTTTTTTTTCTGGTGCAATTCTGTCTAAGGTCCGACTGATTGCTGCCTCAAAACTATAACTCGTGCCCTAAGGTAACTATAACTTGCACCCCACCACACACAGTTTCTCATCAATAAATTCATTGCAAATGTAGCAGTGATATTATCAATGATATCATAGAAGATGTCATGAGTGACATAATAAGTGGGGTAATTAGCAGTGCATGACAAGGTTGAAAGTTATAGTCAATTACCACTAACCCCCTCCTCTTTTAAATGTATTTCGACCCCTGGGTATGAGGTCCCAGGGGCCTAACAAAGTTCTGGGAAGGAAGCTGTGTGCCCCTCCCTACTTTTTCCCCTCCGCCCTGGGGGATGGTGTCCCTGCGGCCTCTCAGAGGTGCGGGAGGGGGATCACTTGTCCCCATCCCCAAAATAAAATTAAGTGTCACTCCCTGGACCTTGGCCCATTGCAAGCTGGGGGTTTATATAAATGAGCGTGGAGTCCGTGCTCGATTATTAAACATTTTTGCAGCAGATTACTGATCCTCCACAAATTTGCAGCAAAGTTAAAAAATATGTTTTTGGCCCCAGGCGGTGTTCTGTCTTTTTAGGACTCAGGGCTGTGTCCTGAGTCCTAAGATGGCAGCCACACCTTCCTGGTTGATGTCGGGGCAGCCTATCAGATCTCAGCAGGAGATCTGTCTGATACAAGGAGTGTCCATGTCCCTTGATATTCAAAGTTTTTCAGCATTAATTGCTCAAAAACTACTAAACAGATTTACTAAATCACTAAAAGCACTCTTTTTGTTTTCTGCTTTCTGCTTAATTGTGTGTAAATCCCTTCAGTGGTTTGGGTTGTAGATGTGTCCAAAGTTCCTATGGATAAATGAATGGGGGAAACACATTTTGGGACCCTCCCTTTTTCTCGACTGCCACTGCCAGCCCCTCCATGCAGCCCCGGAGACCATCGCATCCCCGGGGCTAATGTACTGAAATGCGGGGGGCCACATGCCCCCCTGCAGCGCTGGAGGCTGCCACCTTCCAGGGGCTACATTTAAAATGATGCATGGGGGCTCCAGCCCCCCTACGCTGTCCAGGGGAGCACCACCTCCTGGGGCACAAATTAAGTAAAGACGGGGGTCTGCTGTGGCTCCACAGCCCCAGGGACCACCACCTCCCTGGGACAATAGAGAAGATTGGAGGGTGGCTGCGCGGCCCCCCTCCAGGAGCCCTCCATGGCCCTGGGGACCACCACCCACAGTGCTGGCTCCAGAAATGTCCTGGGGTGCCCACCCCGGGACATTGCAGTTTGCTATGGCTTGGTGGGAGCACTGCTCCCACCAAGCCATAGCAAACTCTGCTCTGGTTCATTGAAGCAAGAGTAGGAAAAATGCTCTGGCTTCCACAAAGCAGAGCAGAATTGCTTTTGGGCAGAGGGAGCTGCATGTTAGCAGCTCCCTCTGCCCATAAGCAATGCCGCCGGCAACTGCAGGAGGTGGGGAGCTGGCTTGGACCGCGGGTGCCTTAAGGTTATCCTGTGGTCCCTAACAAGAGGCCATGCCCCGGGGGATGGGGTCCCCAGGGCAATATTGGCCTGGGTAGGGGGGCCACGCAGGCGCCCCTACCCATTTTCTTTTAAAAAAAGGATAAGGCCTGGCCCCAGGGGATGGGGTGCCTAGGGCTGAAGCTGGCCTAATTTAAATATAGGGAAGGCCCCGGGGGATGGGGTCCAGGGTAGTGGGGCCACACGGCCCCCTTCCTTTATTTTAAACATTAAAAAAAAAAAAGGAAAAGGCCTTGCCCCAGGGGATGGGGTCTCTGGGGCTGAAATTGGCCTCATGAGGGGGGCCACATGGCCCCCTTCCCTTTTTGTTGAGCTTTATTAAAAATGGGCCAGGCTCCGGGGGATGGTCCTCAGGTTCCAAAATCGTCCAGTGAAGGGGGCCACCCAGCCCCCGCATAAATAAATAGGAAAAAAAACTGCGGACAAATTGCCGAGGCCCCATCCCCTTTCTCCACCACTATGCAAACGCGCCTTCTGGGGAACTGCTGAGTGGCTGCTGAAGGTCCTTAGTGGTCAACAAGACCTCCTGCTACCTCCAGTAAGTCCCACACAGTGGGATTTCTGAGAGGTGGCCAGAAGCTATGCCCCTTTCTCCTGCTCTCTGCAAATGCTCCTTTCAGCTCACTGCTGGTGGGGGGTGAGGTCCCCTTGCCTCCTGAGGGCCTCAGGACTAAAGTGGAGAAAGGGTGCGTGGCCTCTGACCACCTCTCACCAGTCCAGCTGTGTGGGACGTCCTGGAGGTAACAGGAGGACTAGTTGGCCCTCAAGGACCCTCAAGAGTCAATGGGACTTCATCCCCCAAATAGTAGTGTGCCAGGAGGTGTGTTTGCAGAGTGGAGGAGAAAGAGGGTGTGGCTACAAGAACCTCTCAGCAAACCCACTGTGTGGGACTTGCTGGAGGTAACAGGAGGGGTAGTTGGCCCCCACGGACCCTCTGTAGCCAAAGGGACTTCATTCCCCTACTAGTAGTCCATCAGGAGGTGCGTTTGCACAGTGGTGGAGAAAGGGGGCATGGCCTGCTATCAGATTTCAGCAATCCTGTTGTATGGGACTTACTGGTGGCACTAGGAGGGGCAGTTGGCTGCAAGGATGTCATTGGGGCCAACTACCCCTCCTGTTACCTCCAGTAAGTCCCACACAGCAGGATTGCTGAGAAGTTGTCAGAGGCCAGGCCCCCTTTCTCCACCACTCTGCAAACATGCCTCCAGGCGTACTACTAGTTGGGGGATAAAGTCTCCTTGGCTCCAGAGGGATCTTGGGGGCCAAGAAGCCCTCCTGGTACCACCTGTAAGTCCTACACAGCAGAATTCCTGAGAGTTGGTCAGAAGCCCAGCCCCATTTCTCCACCACTCTGCAACCGTGATTGCTAGTTAAAAAACCATAGAAATTAACTAAAAAAACAAAGGTTACAGAGACGTTATAGTTTATACAAAACCAGAGAAATTCAGCTGTTATAGTTTCCGGAGTTAACTATAACTCACGTCCCTGCAATGCACTGCTTAAGACCTCACATATTACATCACTCAAGACATGGTCAGTGACATCACTGATGACATCTCAACTGACATCACTGATGACATCAGTGATGACATCATCCACAGCATCTCTGATGTACTTACTCACACCCCTATAGAATCTTTTATACACCCACTGCCACTCCCATACAACCATTCACAAACCCATTCACAGAGCCATATCAGTACTTACACACCCATTCACTGATTCATACACACATCCACTCACTCACCCATACTGCCACTCATAAACCCACTCACTCACTAATACAGCCATTGACATATCCACTCATACACCCATACATGCACTCACACACTGCATGAGTCAGCCATAGAACTACTCACACACCTAGACACTCACCCATACAGTCAATCACACAGCACTTACTCACACAAACAGTTACACACACACACACTTACTTACTCATACAAATAGTAACAAGGAGTCACTCACCTATACAGTCACTGACAGAACCATGCACTCATCCATATAGCCCCTCTCACATTCACTCACTCACACATACAGTCACTCATATACCCAATCACTCACCTATACTGCCTTTCACATACCCAGTTACTCACCCATACTGACACAAGCACTCAATCATTGACACAGCCATACAGACATTCACTCATCCATATAGCTTCTCACACATGCATTCACTACCCTATAGAGCCACTGACTCACCCACTCACTCATTCATACAGAAAGTCGCAAACCTCCTTACCCACACACACAGACACCCAGACAGCCATAGAGATAGTCAGACAACCAATTAATCACCAATATAGCCACTATTGTACCCACTGAAACAGTCATACACCCACTTAGACATCAACTGACAGACAGATACACACATTCATACAATCAGTCATTCACCCATACATTCACTGAGACACCTAATCACTCACTTATAGTCAGTCACACACCCACTGAGTAATCCATACAGTCACTCATACACCCACTGATTCACCAGTACACCTATATATATGTATTTAACACTCATAAACTTTTTTAAAACACTCACAGTCACTGGATGATGTCAACACTGATGTCATTTAGGATGCTATGAGTGATGTCATCAGTGATGTCACTGACCATGTCATGAGTGATGTAATATGTGAGGTCATAAGAGGTGCATTGCGGGGGCGCGAGTTATAGCTAACTCAGGCACCTACAACAGCTGAATTTCTCTGGTTTTGTATGAGTAAAATCTGACCCTAACTATAACGTCCCTGTAACCTTTGTTTTTTTAGTGAATATAAATATAAATATATATAAATTATATATATATATATGTGTTTGTGTCATTTACAATAAACATATATATATATAATATGTGCAAACATTGTTACAAATATATATTTATATTTAATAAATATATTGATGTGTACATATATGTGTGCGTATGTTAGGTATGTGTTTATTGTATATCATCTTTCATATTATACTTAGAAAACAAATTACAATTTTTTAATAGAGAAGGACGTGGATGTGGACAGATGTGCTCTCAGGGGCAAAATAGGCATTTATTTATGTGCATGGTGGCACCATGTTTGCACACAAATAAGTGTATGTTATGCATCAGAGATAGCCTGTGTCCACTGTCTTTATTTCAAAGGAGCACGCATAAATTCTCTGTCTAATTATGGGTGTGAAATTTGCATGTGGTCTACAGAGTAGTGGGGCACGTTACCACTGCCAGCCTGACGGGAACGGTATAGGCTGGAAGACTGAGATGGTGTGGAGTGGATATTAAGTAAACCATTCACCCAGATTGTGTTCCACATTGGGCCAAGTGCGTGTTTGGGCTGATTTAAGGAATGTTACTAGGATATTCTGATATCAGAATTATTGCCATCATCTGTGACTATATTTTGCTAATATAGCTTTCATTTCTGTGAGGTGCAATAAGCAAAGGGAGAATGACTTT
Organism: Calotriton arnoldi; assembly: GCA_963921515.1. Taxonomy (NCBI): domain Eukaryota; kingdom Metazoa; phylum Chordata; class Amphibia; order Caudata; family Salamandridae; genus Calotriton; species Calotriton arnoldi. The sequence continues at coordinate 25,679 of CAWUFW010025590.1, forward strand.
GCCCATGAAAAGAATCAAATTGTGAAGCGAGTGAAGTAGCAATATCACTGTAGGAATCAAACAATGTGTAGGAAAGATAACTGATTTTAGGCATGAAGTTAAATGAAGGAAGAGGAATGGTTAGTCAGACAATTCAATGCTTGAATGCCCCTTCATAGAGACTACTACTAATCATTGTTCTCCTTCTCTATCCTCCTCTCAGGAGAACCATAGAAAGCCAAACCAGACAAGAGGGAGAAGGCTGCCAGCAGCAGCATAAACCGGGGTCCAAGCAGGTGAGGGTGCTTTGAGTCAGGATTGCTTAAGCCCTGGTGCCTTTCGAGCTTCTGAGTCAGACAATGGCACTCTGAGGGTGCTGTGTGAGGTATGTTATGTGCTTGATGTAGTAACCCTTTTGCTGCTGCGTGCTCGCAGTGGAGAACTGTGCTATATGTCTGGTAGGGACTACATATCCTAGAATTGTTGGAGGCAGCAGTCACGTGTTGACAGTCCTGGGTGGGTTCGCAATATAAATAGAGCACCACCCTAATGTCGATGCAAGTTATTCTGGCGTCAGAGAGGAATGGCAGCTGTCCTGGGAGAAGGTTACTCTCTTTGGGCCTGATTAAGAGTTTGGCAGATGGAGAACTGCCATGTCGGCGCTGGCAGTTCTACGGTGGACCTCCGTCCGCCATATTATGAGCTGCATTCTGAGCATACATGTGTGCCGGAGCAGTTCCGTCGACACCGTCAGCATCATATCTGTGTCACCTCGGGGCAGCAGTCCAATGAGGCCCTGGGAAGCAAAGACCGATGCTCAAGACTGCCAAGCCAATTGCAAGTTGCCTTTCACCCTGACGCAAGTGTCGCAGTCCAACTGCCGCTGCACAGGAGGCAGAAAGGGAGGGATATTAAGCCAAAACTCGCCTTTAATCATCAACACATTACCTCTAAAGTCATGGAGGCCATCATACCTGTCGTGCCAATAATCTACCTGTTGAACTATCTCCAAAGCACACACTGATGCAGGTGCCATCTCTGCTAAGTCACACCACTACACAAACACTAAGCTTCGCCACAAAATGTTGTGTCACCGAGGAAAACACAATGGAGGTGTATCCTCCAAGTGTATCAATCTCACAAAGGCCTAGTGTTGTGACATGAGAGTGGGGAAGTTACCCGTTTACTGACACCAGCCACCCACAGAGAGAAGTAAATGGGCACAGGTGCCTTTAGTTGGTGAAAGCAAAGTCATACAGTCACACGCAGGACAGTGGCATGACACACAGACCTAAATGCTCACAATCTCACATACTACATGTATTAAACAAGACAAAAAGGACAATCAATTCCCATGTAACCAGTCTTCACCTCTTCATACCACGTCAAATTAACTATCATATACCTCGCCCTTACCACTGTCCAACATCCCATCCTCAGGAACCATATCAATTTTGTAGTATTACACAAGCCATATCCCAGCACTATTGTACAACAACCTTATGCTACCACCACATTGCACTGACAAAACCACGTTTCAGTACACATGGGCACTACATGTCGTAATACCACAATTACAATGACGCAATTACACACCACACACCAAAAGACAAGTGTTACCTAACAATGAAAGTTGTCAGTAATGTGTGCAGTAAGAGGACATCAACAACACTTACACCACCAGTTAAGTTCCACACCGATGAACACCCATCCAAAACAGCATACACCCTGGTACACAAAGAACGTTATGGGTCCGCACCTCACCATCACCCCACGCATCAACAAGTCTGCATGAAGCACACACACCTACCCTGAGGGATTTTTCACAGAAACCCAAATACGAAGCCCCAGTCACCATCTCCCCATCATGTACTCCACAGTCTAGGCCCTGTCCTTAACTCAGAATTATTGCACCTGTATTGCAAATTCAGATAATTCCCACAAACCTGCATAGCCACACCATGGTCACCGACACATTCCACTACAAAACCCAAGGTCACCTAAAGGCACAACGTCTATTCCTTGACAAATATATCCAAGGACACAACCTAAACACCTCAGGCAGAACAGCAATCTCACTATCTAACAAAGAAAGCACACATTTGAGGACAGGGAGATACTACACAAGTTTGCACATGTTTATAAACAACATTTTCATCCAGACTTGGCTTCTGAAGCATATCAGGGACAATCAATAGCTACACACTGTCCCACACATGTGTAGGCATTGTGTCCTGGCTAAGCCTTGGCAGAGTTCACAGAGCATTACTCTGCGGAACTCCACGAAGTGCCAAAATAACTCCGCCTCGCTCTGCAGAGTTCCGTCAGCGGGGCAGTCTGTTAAGTTGTGCTGCTTGCACTGATTTTTAGCACCAGGCGTTTGTCCTGCTCTGTAAAATAAGCACGAACAGCACTACGCATCGTGCCAGAGGAAGCTGCTGCTTTCTGCCACTCGAGTAGACATTCTATTTGAGCGTCAGCTTCCTCAACGTGAATGGCAGATTTCTAAAAGCAAGCGGTTGCGACCTACAGTAACCGCTCATGATGAAAAAACTCTCCAGGAGGAGGTCTAGTGCTTTATTTTTTCACGCAAGCACTCACCAACTTACCGTTGACGAGTTGCTCGAGAAACAAAATTCCGCTCTGCGTCACTTCATGGAGTTTTTCATAACTGCGCACAGAGCGCGGAGTGGGCAAAACTCCATGAACTCCGCCTGTGGAGCTGAATTCTTCACCCACCCCTAGTCCTGGCACCTTATGCTAGCAATCATGTCTCCCAGAACTACAGGGAGTAGCTGATTCATACTCACATTCAAATGGACAAAAACTAAGCAAAACAAACAAAAGTATGGCAAGCACACACACTGAATGTGATCAAACTCTAACCCCTCATACAAACACACAGCACACATATCACAGCAACATCACTGGGAGCAGGGCAGATACATTGGGCAGATAACCAGCCGAGGCCACTGCAGGTAAGAGCGTGGGCATTGGGGCTGGGTGGGGGGGATTTCGAGAGACGACCACGAGGGAAAATTTATTATTTTTTTTATTTTCCCTTGTGGTCATCAATCAAAATCCCCCCACCGGGCCCCACCGCTCTTAAAGCAGTGGCTGCAGATATCAGACAATGTATAACACTTACCAAATAATAACATACACAGTGCAACATACCTACCAGTAGGTGTTGATGAAAAGCATGGAATAGATGGCCCTCATCCATAATAACTCACAAACAGCTGCAAAGCTCACATGACAATCACCATTGAGGAAGGACCACCTATTCCACAGCTCCAGAGTTCAACAATGTAGTAGTATCAACTGACTTATAGCATCATCTATCATGATGAGCAATGAATCCATTAATAAACATAAAAATAATTAAATGAATGACAAATGCCACTCCAATGCTGAGTTGGGATCCATTACTGTGCTGTACCGCTGTACCGCACATCTTGCCAAAATCACACTGCCAAGAAAACCTCCCCAGGTAGGGGCATCAGGTGGGCATTCCAGGCACCTTGTCAAATTAAATTAAAATCAGGGTAAAGTTGGGTCTGGAGGGGTAGTGTCTAAGGCACAGGGAAACACATTGGGACCCTCAGACATTCCTAGTTGACTTTGGGGTAGATCACAGGTTGTGGGCTTTGGGAGGTAAAGGTAGTGTGTGGCTGTGATATGGATGTGCCTGTTACTGGTGTCTGTGAGTCTGAAGATGCTTGCGTATGGACTGTGTTTGATGGTGGGTGGTTTGTGGATATGAGTGTAGTGGGGATGCTGAGGGTGGTCTGTGTCTGCCCTGTGGATGCATGCATGCCAATCTTCCTGCGTTTTGGGGATGATGTGGTGCTTGTGGATAATGGTGTCTGTGTTTGGCAATGTCTGCCTTTAGTTCGTCACGAATGGGTAACGGGTCTTGGGATGTTGAAGAGTCTGGTTGAGGGGTGGAAGGATGGAAGGATGGAAGGATAGGCTGGGGGAAGGCTGTCATCAGTGAGGAGGCCATTGCCTGAAAAGATCTCTGTAGAGCAGACATGCTACTGTGAATGCCTTCCAGGAACTCCAGCGTCTGTGTCATTAAGTTGGACTGACCCTGGACTGCATTCAGCAGTGCAGTTTGTCCAATAGAGATCTGTCTCAATAGTGATACAGCCTCCTCCCTCAAGGCAGCTGTGGGTACTGGGGCTGTGAAAGAGGTGCCTGGGGCAAAGGAGATGTCATGCCCCTTACGGGAGTGAATGCGGACAACTTTGTGGGGAACAGCAGGGAAGGTGGAGATGGAACGGGTAGTGGCGGACAAGGGTGTTTGAGACACAGTTCCTGTGGTGTCCACAACCACCACAGAGCTGCCACGGGAGCCTGACTCTGCCGAGGATGACGATAATGAGTCTGTTTCCTCCAGGGCACGCCCCTCACCCTCCGACACTGTGACTCCACTGCTGTGAGTCTCTTGACCTGAGCCACTCTATCCAGCTGCCTCCCCAACATCGTCTGCACGGTCTCCTCTGCCTGGCTTGGGTGATGCTGAAAAAACAGTGGAAACATACATACTCATCTCTCTAACATTTCCACAACAGTGACATTAAAGCGACATACACAACTGCATCAATTTTGGCCTCTAATATTTGCATGGCCACTAGTGGTCTTAAGTTACACTATCAGCTCACACATAGATTTCCATGGCAAGAGACCACTTCCACAACAATGGACATGCTCATTTCACATAGGTCTCGTTTGCAACACCATCAGCACAGTACAGCAATACTACATCGTACAGATGCCTAGAATGTGCTATTACCTGTCAAAATGGCACACCTGTAACCAACAATGTAGGAAAATGAATAGCACATTACATGTGCCAAAACAACAAATAGGCCTCACCATTGTATGAACACACACTAACACATTACCAGACAACATCAGTCCGATAAAATTCATTTTACTTACTGTCATGTGAGACCTAGATCAACATTGGAATTGATTACTCAACATAACCATACAATATCACATACCACACATAGATGACCAGAATGTTGAACACAATTGTAACTCCACAGTCCAAAACAAATACAGGACCTAACAGTAGACCATTAACAAAGGGAGATGATACTGTTACAATGTTGGAATGATCAACTTACTCATGACACACTGTTTGTGTGTACACTAATGTAACTCTGGGCGATAAACTCCGGTCCGTGGGTGGAGTTTACAGAGTTTATGCTACTCCGCTTGGAGGGCGAAGTTCAGCATAAACTCCGCCTACGCAGTGAAGTGGAGTTCACTAGTGCAGGGAGACTTACCTGCCACCCAAATTGGTATCCTGCTGTTCTGTTGCTGGGCCTGGCTCCACTTCCGCTGCTCCGGTTGAAGGCATGCCTCACTCTATCAAATCCCATGATAGGTTCAGGCCTGCCTTCACGCCATACGCCATGCGCACTGCAGTTCTTCCTGTAATTTTACTGGAGCAGCGGAAGCCAAGTGGAGCCAGGCCTAGCAGCAGGAGCAGGACACCGATGGAGAAAGGTAAGTCTCTTACTACTATGTGGGAGGGGGTGCGGGGCTTTAGCAGGAGGGGGGATGGGGGGACGGGGCTTTAGCAGGAGGGGGGCTGGGGCTTTAGCGGGTGGGTGCGGGTGGTAGGAGGAGGGGCAGGGGTGTACTCCGCCAGGCCACGGAACTCTGCAGAATTTCACAGAGTTTTCCAGTAACTCTGTGAAATTCAAAGGAGTACCACTACGCAAGCTCCGCCCACCCTTACAGTAACGTAAACAAAATCACAATGATAGAACAATGCACTTCGTTCATCTGCTAAAACATGACTATGTCACACAATCAAATTGAATATATATGTGCGGTATAATAAACAGTGAAATTTCCATGGTCAATTAAGGATCAACATCAACTCGTAGTTACACAGACCAACATCTGTTCAACAATACATATGACAATAGCTCATTTACAGACTACACTATATAGATTAAAAACCCTCATAGCAAGGCCAAAGATGGAAATGTATGGGTGTCAACAGGCCATTTCCCAACATTACATTTGTGAGCACTTCATACGACATGCAACATATTGTTGTTGCAGCAACTTCATGAACAATAATTTGTGATCTGTCATGAGTGGGATATCGGACAATCACAATATAACACAATTGTATACATCATGGCCTGTTACTAAGCCATGTGATGCCTTTAATCGGAAGTATATCAATCTCCTCTTAGAATTGATATCAAAATTAGGGTTGATATTCCTAGTAGAATACATCCTTTTTTTACCATCCAGCCCTGGTATAACACACCAGCCTCAAGTGTGGAGTATTCCATCACCCCTTCTTTGAACATTGGATAGACTCTGTACAACACTCACCCCCTCTTAGCTGCCGTTGGGCCCTCAACTGCCCATCAAGATCCGGATAGGCCACCAACAGGACTCGGACCATCAGGGGAGTCAAGGGCAGGCCCATGCCCCTGTAACGTGGGGAGGACCTTCCCAGCTGGAACTCGGCGATGTTGCAGCATCTACGTCTGAAGTCCTCCCCCCTCTTGTGACAGTGGACGCTGCTCCGCTTATAGACTTCCAGGGCCCGCACTTTCCGGGTGAAGGCTTTCCATAATGACTGCTTCTGATGGCGGTTGACCTGCACATAAATACAAGATGAACCAAGTCAATGTCAGCCTGATAGATGACAAGAACAAAGCGACTTTCATACTGAACTATTGCTGATACCTAGCACAATAAGTAGGTGCCACTAACCATTTTGCATTAGTAGACCTCACATCAGTGTCATCACCTTTTAAGGTACAACAACACAGGAATTGTTCCACAGCCACTAAGAAACATGCCTGAACACAACATCCTGGTACACATTCCACAGCAACCATACATGTTCATGTTTATGCTCATTGTTGCCTGCTGTGTGTTACAGAGGCACATACAACACCATTACCAACACATGACAGACCAGACTTTTAGCCATGTCTGGACACACCCTGTATCGATCTGGCATATCAACTTCCAGCTAATGCCAAATGCTGCCTGACTATCAATATGATGTACTATATCAAAACCTGTAGAGCGCAAGGTGTATATCAGCATGTGTCACATTGTCATCTAACTAAGTGGCAAGCAAACAACATGTTGATAGGGATCAGGTACTCCCAGGCAGGTGTAACATGATGTTAGGGCTATGCAGAGCTAACACATGTACATACTACATGCAATCAATGTCACATGCAAGATCCCACCAAACACTGGGACATGCACATACAATGCACACGTCTGAAGAAGCATGACAACTATATAACTAATCAAGAGGGGGGAGTGTAGAGGTATGAAGATAGAATCAACCTCCTATCCATACTTTAATTAAACAAAGAGATTCTATCTTTAATCAATATATCTTACTTAATTCAGGAAGACTAGTGACATAAGTGGTGAGGTAATGTTGTCAACCATGAAATTGTCATGGAGGACACTATGGGGTCGATTCCGATTCGGGCCAGAAAACGTACCGACCGACTCGGAGCCGGAATTAATTCCGACCGACACGTACCGGTGCAGCCCGACCCGCAAAGTACGATGAGAAGCGTGCAAAACCCGACCGACTCGTACGGAACACAAGCCGAATGACCGAGCCGCGCGGAAAACAGCAATCCGGCCGGAAAAACACGCAAATTGAACCGACCGACACGCACCCGGAACAATCCCGAACGAAACGTACCCGCGAACTCCTACCCGCCAAGTATGATGCAATGCGTGGAAAACACGACCGAGTCGCACGGAGGACAAGCCGTACGACCGACACGCATACAAAACTGCGAGCCGAAGCAACCCAAAACACCGCGACCGACACGTACGCAGCATAGAAAACAGCACAAACACAGCGTGAATGAATCGGAGAAGCTCGTACGAGACAACTGCAGGGTCCGACTCGGTCACAAGAACGTCTCCTACATGCACAAAAAGTACAAAGGGAAAATACACAAAAAAAGGCCAAACAAGCAATTACAAAGCCAATAAATACTGGGGGGCAGGGAACAAAGACACACCCACAACTCCACCCATATAAAGGACACAAATCCCTACCATGATCCTTTGCAAATTCAAATTACCTGCCAGCACTCAACAGACAGCAACCACACACCCACAGCTCATCCATCACACAAGCCACACACCATCAGCACCTCAACAAATAGCAACCTCACATACACCCAGCAAAACACACACTCACACACCTTCACCTGCACACCAACACACACATCACTCACCATCACCACCCATCACCATGCCCCCAAAGAAGAATCATAAGTTCCTAGATAGTGAATTGGAAGTCCTGTTAGATGAGATCCTCAGGGTAGAGCCACAGCTGTTTGGTACACTGGTCCAACAGACACCCATGTCGCAGAAAACCAAGATGTGGGAGAGGATCGTCAACAGGGTGAACGCACAATCACCATGTTTGCGCACAAAGATAGACATCCAGAACAGGTGGTATGACGTGCGCAGGAGGGTCAGGGAGCTGTTGAAGAAGGACTACCTCTTGAGCCAACACACCGGCAGTGGCCCTCCTGCCAAGCCAGTATACCTCAGGCCCTGGGAGGAGAAGGTGCGGGCCATCCTACCACCAGTGAGCGTATATGGACTAGAAAACATCCCAGAGCCTGGTGAGTACACAACAAATGTACACAATATTGTGCGACAATACACACACATCACTGTCAAGGGGAGAGTCAAACCATGCACCCTTAGCAAATACACAGCAACCAGAACAGAATCATCCCAAAATGTTTATGTCAGTCAGATAAACACAACACATGCCATCTCATAGTGACATGTAACTGTGTCATCACATGTACAAACACTACTACAACTACAGCTAGGCAGTGGCACAAATATAACTAACAAACACATCCAGACATGTAGCCACCACTACAACACCACCACACAGTGAAGCCCACTGAAAGGAAGGAATTCTGTGTATGCTGGGCAAGTCAGTGTAGCCAATAGCATCATGGGAGTCGTAGTCACAGATATTGCCCACCCTCACAATGCGCACATCAACACCACCATGAACCATGCTCACATCACAGGGAGTGGAAAACAACTGACAAGATGGCTGACACTGGCTACTGCTGTGGGGAGCACAAGGTCCTGCTGGCAACTGTGCACCAACCAACAGCAGGACACCACTGACTGACATCTTGCCATTGATCTCACACTCACACACAGTGAAGTCCACCCAAAAGCAAGTAAGTATGGGCATGCTGGGAAGTGGGGTGGAGGCAATAGCATGATGGGAGTGGTAGTCACAGATATTGGTCACCCCCACAACTGTCCCATCAACACCACCCTGAATCATGCGCACATCACAGGGAGTGGAAAACAACTGACAAGATGGCTGACACTGGGAACTGCTGTGGGGAGCACAAGGCCCTGCTGGCAACTGTGCACCAACCAACAGCAGGACACCACTGACTGACATCCTGAAAGACAACTTGCACTCCCTGCAATGGAAGCACGTTCCATGGTGGGATATCTGGCTGGGTGGGAAGGAGGACTCACAGCCCTGACCATAGTTACCAGCAGCGTTTCTCACACACACCCCTAACACAAACTCCACATAACTCACCTGGGAGAATGCATTGCCTCACACTCCAATCAAATATCCCACAAAGAACCACAACCCTGGGTCATGCTGAGTGAAGCACAGTGACACACATGGGACTTGTAGCAAAACTAACCCCAGGATAACAGTGTCATCCATCTTGTCAGCACAGGCACACAACCCCACAGGGAAGCAGAGTCAAAGGGAAGGAAGCATGGGCATGCTGGGAAGGGGGGGTGGAGGCAATAGCATGATGGGAGTGGTAGTCACAGCTCAACATCCCCCACCCACATGGCCCAGCAAGCTCACACTGAAGCATGCACACCCCACAGAGAGTGGAAAGCCCCATCAAAGATGTCTGACACTGGTGCTCTGTTGTGGGGAGCACAAGGCCATGCTGGGAACTGGCCACCAACCAACAGCAGGACACCACTGTCAGCCATCTTGCCATTGCTCTCACACTCACACACAGTGAAGTCCACCCAAAAGCAAGTAAGTATGGGCATGCTGGGAAGTGGGGTGGAGGCAATAGCATGATGGGAGTGGTAGTCACAGATATTGGTCACCCCCACAACTGTCCCATCAACACCACCCTGAACCATGCGCACATCACAGGGAGTGGAAAACAACTGACAAGATGGCTGACCCTGGCTACTGCTGTGGGGAGCACAAGGCCCTGCTGGCAACTGTGCACCAACCAACAGCAGGACACCACTGACTGACATCCTGAAAGACAACTTGCACTCCCTGCAATGGAAGCACGTTCCATGTGGAATATCTGGCTGGGTGGGAAGGAGGGCCGGATGTCAACCAAATACAACCAATGCAGACCATGTACACACCCCAACATTCACATAGAAATGCCCAAATAATGCAGGACAATGTGCTACACCAATATCAACCCCTGACTGTGACAACTTAGGACAATGCAATGTACAGGCCCGCATCCAGAGGCACAGTCACAACTGTCAGGTGTGTCAACCATTGATGCCTGCAGAAACATAACATATCAATCAATCAATCAGGGGTTTGTTAAAGCGCGACTACTCACCCGTAAGGGTCTCAAGGCGCTAGGGGGGGGTGCAGGTTCCATCCATCAAGGAGAGGGTCTGTCGAAGAGCCAGGTTTTGAGGTTTCTTGCAAAGATGGGGAGCGATGTTGTCTGTCTGAGGTGGAGCGGAAGGGCGTTCCATGCTTTGGCCGCGAGGAAGGAGAAGGAGCGGCCTCCCGATCTGGTCTTTCTGGTGCGGGGGACCATGGCGTAGGGTCCTTTGGGGTGCGTGGAATTTGAGTCGGCTGTTCAGGTATGCTGGTCCGGTGCCGTGGAGGGCCTTGTGTGCGTGGGTGAGCATCTTGAAGGTGATTCTCGCCTCGACAGGGAGCCAGTGGAGTGTGCGCAGGTGCTGGGATATGTGGCAGTGTTTTGGCAGGTTGAGGACCAGTCTTGCGGCGGCGTTCTGGATGTTGTGTCTCCCAAAACAGGTGATGATGGGGACACAGCAGCAGACGCTGAGGAGTCCCCGTCCCAGGCTCAAGAGGATACGGAGCTCACTGGTGTGGAACAGCCTCTGCACTCCTCGGATGAAGAAGACCCACCTGGCACCTCCGGAGAAAGTCATCATGCAGCACCAGCAGGACCACCAGCTGCACCCCCTGCACCTACCCCTCCAATGACTGTCAACACACATACCACCCCTGCCGACATGGACAGACCAAGGAGCACCACCACCACCACCACAGGGACCCTGGACCAACGTGGGGCCATGGAAACCAACACCACCAACAACCCCCAAGGGGGCCCTGGGTCACCTGTGCGTGCCACCTCAGGTACTGCACGTGTCGCCAGGGGTGGTGGGAGGGGTGGGAGACATAGGTCGCTGCTCGCAGAGGGGTCTGGACTGCATGATGACCCACAACTGGCACGCATAGCCGATGCGTACCAGTCCAGCACCGGAGAGCTCAGCCAGGTAGTGGGGCTCCTCAGGGACATTAAACAGCAGCAGGCTGCCCATCATGCCCGCTTGGACTCACACATGTCCCGCGTGGAGTCCAAGTGGGACACACTGCAAGAGATGACGGCGGTGCATAGGGACATATTACAATGCCTCCGCCAGATGAGCAGCAACCAGTCAACACCTCCCTGTGTGCCCACAACATCTGGTGCTGAAACAACTGCAACTGCCACAGGGAGGGAGGATGACTGGCGGAGAGTCCCCTGCACCGCAGCAGCCTGCACTTGAGGCTCCACCCCCAAAGAAGAGGGGTCGTCCGAGGAAGGACAACTGAGAGGCTGATGGCCATGTACAACCCCCAGGAAGCCAACACCTGTTCTGGATAATCACCTTTGTGCGCAAACTGTTCACCCTGTTGACTGCAACACAACTCCCCCACATGACATGGGGAGTACAAGTTGGACCAATGTCTCAGATGACTGTGGACTTGATACAGGACATTTCTGCTACCAGGACTTCCAATTCATCTAGGAACTTTGGATTGCAATCAAAATGTACAGCACTCACCATCCTGTGCACTATTCACACACATGTATGACAATAAACACACTAATACACCATACCTGCCTCTGTCATGATTCCAACGTGGTTTCTGTCATGGAGATGATGACCAGCGAAATTACACTGTGCATGCTAACTGCTACAGCAAGTACAACACAGGCATGTGAGTCATGGCAACGTGACACATATGAGGGAGACACACCACCAGGGCTACACAACAAATACACACCTAGGCCATCTGACTCATTGCCTACACTGATGTTGCCAGGAAATACGGTGCAATGCACAGACACAACACCTATTCACAGTCTTAGTCAACTAGCCCACTGGTGCAGTAAGCAAATGTCAGTCAAATGTGTGACCACAGACAACGCACATCACAAAGTGAAGCACAGGTTTATTACACATTTGCAACATGTTGTAACCACTACAGATGCAAGGTAATCCCAGCGGGCACACAGTCAACAAGTGTAGAAGGAAGGAAGACCATGGGTGTGGCGCACATCACCTGTAGGGACACGACAGCTACCACCCTGGAAGTCAAATCACGGTGTCGGGGATCACAGTTGACCAAACGACTCTGAAAGTACCCTGTGAAGGACAGAAATGACACACAGTCAAAAGCACTGAAGAACAGGACAGAACTGCAATACTCATGCCCAATACATGTCACAAGATACCCACCCAGAACCAAGTTAGCATGTCAACATTGTTGGGGAGTACAGACTACCTGTAAGGACACATCGCTACACGCATACAGTCATGTAGCCAATGGACACACTCAAACAGCACCAGAGCACCACCAACACATATCATGCAAACTCACATCATTGACATGACATCTCTGGATACTCACATTCAGCTGAAGAAGTTGGTGATGAGCTGTGTGCGGACATCACCATCACCATCATCATCATCATCACTGGCATCGTGGTCCAGGCCAGGATCCTCCACAGGTGGCGGATGTTGGTCATCGTCATCCAGGATGAGAGGCAACTCCTTCCGCACTGCCAGGTTGTGTAGCATGCAGCAGACGATGACAATCTTGCACACCTTTGCTGGGGCATATGGGAGGGACCCTCCTGTCTTGTCCAGGCAGCGGAAGCGGCTCTTCAGGAGACCAAATGTCCGCTCAATCACTCTCCTCGTCCGACCATGTGCCTCATTGTAGCGCATCTGGGCTGGTGTCACAGGGTTCCTGAGGGGCGTCAGCAACCACGGCATGTTGGGGTATCCGGAGTCACCTACATACAGACAATTGCACATTAGCTGAGTTGGAAAAGAGGGTGGAACACTACATTGCAGAACACACACAATGGTACAAAGTCAGTACACACCAACAAGCCAGGCACGCTGGTTCCGCATCTGTGACATCATCCTCGGGATGCGACTACTCCTCATCACGTAGGCATCGTGTGCAGAACCGGGGAAACGGGCACACACATGTGAGATGCTCATATCTGCATGACAGACCACCAGTGCATTGACCGAGTGGTAGTGTTTGCGGTTCCTGTATGCCTGCTCTTGGGCCTGTGGTGGTACCAAAGCCACATGTGTCCCATCAATGGAGCCAATGACATGCGGCATCCTCCCCAGGGCATAGAAGTCACTCTTCACGTCAGTGAGTTGTTGGAGTCTAGGGAAATAGATGTACTGGTTCAGGTATATCAACATAGCCTCCAAAACATCGCGGAGCACACGGCTGAACATGGTCTGTGACATCCCACCAGCAGTCGCCACAGTATGTTGAAAGGTACCGGTGGCAAAGAAGTGTAGGGTTACCATCACCTTCACCTTGGGGGTCAGCGCTGTAGGGTACGGCCGGCCAGGTTGCAAATGTGGTGCCAAGCGCACTGCCAAATCCTCAATCAGCTGCCTGGTGAAGCGGTACCGCCGGACGCTGTCACGTTCCATCATCGTTGCCAGGTCAGGGAATGGTCTATGGACAGCTGGTGCGCTGCAGTGCATAGGTGAAGAAAGAAAGATTGTCAGTCACCCCACATATGTGGCATTGAACACACTCAATATCACATGATACATCATTATGAGGCACAAGTACATGATGTGTGCAGTTCCGTAAGGACATGTATGGCACATACATGGCCAACATCTAACATCACAGTTCAACAAGTGGCATCAATAAGTCCCAGGTTGTGCCATTGGATATCATGAGGCCGTGTCACAGTTCCCATCTCCTGCTGCCACGTTACAAACACACCCCACAGTGACATGTGAGGACAGATGTGCCCCAGGCATCACAGCTCAACGACAGGTAGATTCCCAGGGACCCTGTATTGCCACATGGACACTGGCATGACATGGTGTATCATGTATACACCACAGCAAAACAACCATGACCCCCACAGGTAGTGGTCCCTGTTGCCTCGGCAGGACAGACATGGACGTCTGTGACACACACACGCACAACATCAAAGTCCATGCACAAACAATGTGGATGTGGAGACTGTCTCCCATTGTGCACATGAAATCAGAGACATTGTAAACACAACATGCACACAGACTGTGGAGGACCATCACTATTGTGCCAATGGGTCACCCTGGGTTAAACATACCGTCCCACATGGGACTCAGGGGGTATGTGACATGACATACACATACACCACCGTGAAATGTGACCATGCCACATGCTCAGATATGAACAGTTGCACATCACAGTGGTCATGTACACGAAACACCAAGGATTCTGTCCCCATGAACACGTGCACAGCCTGGGGGTGGCTGCCCCCAAGTGACACCCACAGAACAACATGTTCACCCCCATACACGGAATAGGTAATGCAGCCTTACATGCCTTAGGATACAGTTTAGACAGGCTGTGGTGTTGTAGGTGTGCCCCTCACTCCCTGGGAAGTATATGTGGCTGGCATATGTTCACCTGTGACAGGCATGGTGACAAATGCCAGTGACTTGTACAAGAACGCGTTGGACAGCAATGGACCGATCGGTGCGCACACATTGGCCATTGTATTCAATGTGTGCTGGTACGCGTTGTATTCGCAATACGCGTTGGACAGCAATGGACCGATCGGTGCGCACACACTGGCCATTGCATTCAATGTGTGCTGGTACGCGTTGTATTCGCAATACGCGTTGGACAGCAATGGACCGATCGGTGCGCACACATTGGCCATTGCATTCAATGTGTGCTGGTACGCGTTGTATTCGCAATACGCGTTGGACAGCAATGGACCGATCGGTGCGCACACATTGGCCATTGCATTCAATGTGTGCTGGTACGCGTTGTATTCGCAATACGCGTTGGACAG
The DNA here is from genome assembly GCA_963921515.1 of Calotriton arnoldi. NCBI lineage: Eukaryota > Metazoa > Chordata > Amphibia > Caudata > Salamandridae > Calotriton > Calotriton arnoldi. Next base: position 41,071 of record CAWUFW010025590.1, read on the forward strand.
CAATGGACCGATCGGTAAGACACATTGGCCATTGCATTCAATGTGTGCGGGTACTCGTTGTATTCGCAATACACATTGGACAGCAATGGACCGATCGGTGCGCACACATTGGCCATTGCATTCAATGTGTGCGGGTACGCGTTGTATCCTGGGTACGCTGTTGAACAGCAATGGACCAATCGGTGTGCCCGGCTGGCCCATTGCATTCAATGTGTGCGGGTACGCGTTGTATCCTGGGTACGCGTTGAACAGCAATGGACCGATCGGTGTGCCCGGCCGGCCCATTGCATTCAATGTGTGCGGGTACGCGTTGTATCCTGGGTATGCGTTGAACAGCAATGGACCGATCGGTGTGCCCGGCCGGCCCATTGCATTCAATGTGTGCGGGTACGCGTTGTATCCTGGGTACGCGTTGAACAGCAATGGACCGATCGGTGTGCCCGGCCGGGCCATTGTATTCAATGTGTGCGGGTACGCGTTGTATCCTGGGTACGCGTTGAACAGCAATGGACCGATCGGTGTGCCCGGCCGGCCTATTGCATTCAATGTGTGCGGGTACGCGTTGTATCCTGGGTACGCGTTGAACAGCAATGGACCGATCGGTGTGCCCTGCCGGCCCATTGCATTCAATGTGTGCGGGTATGCGTTGTATCCTGGGTACGCTGCTGAACAGCAATGGACCGATCGGTGTGCCCGGCCGGCCCATTGCATTCAATGTGTGCGGGTACGCGTTGTATCCTGGGTACGAGTTGAACAGCAATGGACCGATCGGTGTGCCCGGCCGGCCCATTGCATTCAATGTGTGCGGGTATGCATTGTATCCTAGGTACGCGTTGAACAGCAATGGACCGATCGGTGCGCACCCATTGGCTATGGTCTGGCCTGGCAACGGACGCGTTTTCAAATTTTGAACGAGTCTGATGCTGTAAATTCAGTTGGTCACCCACAACAATGTTGCAAATTCATGGGTGTCATGAAGTTGAACTTTTGAAGGATGCTGTGGGCGTGTGTAACTGTGCAATTCCATGGATTGGCCAGATTCAGAAGATGCAAACGACTTGGACCTATCACTTTGGACACATGGGACAGTATCTGCCTTTGCAGCACACATATAATGCTGGCTGTTCCCCTGAGAGCTCACTTGCCTGCACTACATGCTCCAGGACGACATCTGCCACCACCACTGCTGCTGTATCTGCACCCTCTGGACCCTGCAATGACACGTACTGTGGAGAGAGCCCCAGCCTTCAGCACTGAGGAGAACCAGGCCCTGCTGGACAGCCTCCTTCCACAGTACAGCAAGCTGTATGGGAAAGCAGGGGAGCAGGTGAGTGTTCTGTCCACTGCCTTTCTAAATGTGCATGTTGTCTGACTAGCAAGGCTAACAGTCTGCACGCCACTGGCTAGCAGGCTCACTGAGTAGTTGTCACCTCCCATAGTGTGTAGTTACATGCACTGGACAGGTATAGTGCAGTGACAGTGCATTTAAACAAGGTTTTACTTCCCAGGCAATGATACCATGTAGTAACTGCTGGCATACTGTCCATGGCCATCGTTGCACTGCCTGTGTACATCATGTGCCCCTGTGATTGAGACATGTATATCCAACTGTGTAATGCATGGATATGTTGCATGTGTAGTAATGGCATTCTCACTTTGTCATCCTCACAGGTTGATGCCCACCAGAAGCAGCAGATATGGCTGACCATCGTTAGGGGCAGTGAGATCCGTGGGGGTCTACAAGCGCCGGATCCGCAACTGCCAGAAGAGGAAGGAAGGACCTTAGGGGCTGGACCCGGAGGATCGCACGGGTCCAGCTGAAGCTGTCGCCTCCTCGCAGGAGGGGCGGACACCGGACCCTGACCTCCCACATGCTCAGGA
>CAWUFW010025591.1:0-42935 GCA_963921515.1 Calotriton arnoldi
GTGCATATGGCTGTGTTGGTGAGTGAATGGATGTCTCAGTGGTATATGTGTGAGTAACGCGATACAAAAGGGGATGATGGACGGAACGTTTGAGCCAATCAAACACTCACCCCCAGTCAACTGATCTGGGTTTAATCCATCATCATTCTTTAGCTCACTCCACCACCCCAGTTCAGACATGGCCATATGCAAATCAGTCTGACCCTGTGCCTCATGGGAACAGTCCAGCCCGAACTGCCAAGCCATGTCTTCCCTGGACCGGAAACAAGCATCCTAGGACCGGTTTCTGGCATTCCAGCCGTCATCAGCCAGGCTTGCTTGAATCCAGTGGCAAAGTGAGCAAGGGACCCACGTCTGGGCATACCCCCGCCAACTTAGGGCGAACAAAGCGATACAAAAGGGGATGATGGACGGAACGTTTGAGCCAATCAAACACTCACCCCCAGTCAACTGATCTGGGTTTAATCCATCATCATTCTTTAGCTCACTCCACCACCCCAGTTCAGACATGGCCATATGCAAATCAGTCTGACCCTGTGCCTCATGGGAACAGTCCAGCCCGAACTGCCAAGCCATGTCTTCCCTGGACCGGAAACAAGCATCCTAGGACCGGTTTCTGGCATTCCAGCCGTCATCAGCCAGGCTTGCTTGAATCCAGTGGCAAAGTGAGCAAGGGACCCACGTCTGGGCATACCCCCGCCAACTTAGGGCGAACAAAGCGATACAAAAGGGGATGATGGACGGAACGTTTGAGCCAATCAAACACTCACCCCCAGTCAACTGATCTGGGTTTAATCCATCATCATTCTTTAGCTCACTCCACCACCCCAGTTCAGACATGGCCATATGCAAATCAGTCTGACCCTGTGCCTCATGGGAACAGTCCAGCCCGAACTGCCAAGCCATGTCTTCCCTGGACCGGAAACAAGCATCCTAGGACCGGTTTCTGGCATTCCAGCCGTCATCAGCCAGGCTTGCTTGAATCCAGTGGCAAAGTGAGCAAGGGACCCACGTCTGGGCATACCCCCGCCAACTTAGGGCGAACAAAGCGATACAAAAGGGGATGATGGACGGAACGCTTGAGCCAATCAAACACTCACCCCCAGTCAACTGATCTGGGTTTAATCCATCATCATTCTTTAGCTCACTCCACCACCCCAGTTCAGACATGGCCATATGCAAATCAGTCTGACCCTGTGCCTCATGGGAACAGTCCAGCCCGAACTGCCAAGCCATGTCTTCCCTGGACCGGAAACAAGCATCCTAGGACCGGTTTCTGGCATTCCAGCCGTCATCAGCCAGGCTTGCTTGAATCCAGTGGCAAAGTGAGCAAGGGACCCACGTCTGGGCATACCCCCGCCAACTTAGGGCGAACAAAGCGATACAAAAGGGGATGATGGACGGAACGTTTGAGCCAATCAAACACTCACCCCCAGTCAACTGATCTGGGTTTAATCCATCATCATTCTTTAGCTCACTCCACCACCCCAGTTCAGACATGGCCATATGCAAATCAGTCTGACCCTGTGCCTCATGGGAACAGTCCAGCCCGAACTGCCAAGCCATGTCTTCCCTGGACCGGAAACAAGCATCCTAGGACCGGTTTCTGGCATTCCAGCCGTCATCAGCCAGGCTTGCTTGAATCCAGTGGCAAAGTGAGCAAGGGACCCACGTCTGGGCATACCCCCGCCAACTTAGGGCGAACAAAGCGATACAAAAGGGGATGATGGACGGAACGTTTGAGCCAATCAAACACTCACCCCCAGTCAACTGATCTGGGTTTAATCCATCATCATTCTTTAGCTCACTCCACCACCCCAGTTCAGACATGGCCATATGCAAATCAGTCTGACCCTGTGCCTCATGGGAACAGTCCAGCCCGAACTGCCAAGCCATGTCTTCCCTGGACCGGAAACAAGCATCCTAGGACCGGTTTCTGGCATTCCAGCCGTCATCAGCCAGGCTTGCTTGAATCCAGTGGCAAAGTGAGCAAGGGACCCACGTCTGGGCATACCCCCGCCAACTTAGGGCGAACAAAGCGATACAAAAGGGGATGATGGACGGAACGTTTGAGCCAATCAAACACTCACCCCCAGTCAACTGATCTGGGTTTAATCCATCATCATTCTTTAGCTCACTCCACCACCCCAGTTCAGACATGGCCATATGCAAATCAGTCTGACCCTGTGCCTCATGGGAACAGTCCAGCCCGAACTGCCAAGCCATGTCTTCCCTGGACCGGAAACAAGCATCCTAGGACCGGTTTCTGGCATTCCAGCCGTCATCAGCCAGGCTTGCTTGAATCCAGTGGCAAAGTGAGCAAGGGACCCACGTCTGGGCATACCCCCGCCAACTTAGGGCGAACAAAGCGATACAAAAGGGGATGATGGACGGAACGCTTGAGCCAATCAAACACTCACCCCCAGTCAACTGATCTGGGTTTAATCCATCATCATTCTTTAGCTCACTCCACCACCCCAGTTCAGACATGGCCATATGCAAATCAGTCTGACCCTGTGCCTCATGGGAACAGTCCAGCCCGAACTGCCAAGCCATGTCTTCCCTGGACCGGAAACAAGCATCCTAGGACCGGTTTCTGGCATTCCAGCCGTCATCAGCCAGGCTTGCTTGAATCCAGTGGCAAAGTGAGCAAGGGACCCACGTCTGGGCATACCCCCGCCAACTTAGGGCGAACAAAGCGATACAAAAGGGGATGATGGACGGAACGCTTGAGCCAATCAAACACTCACCCCCAGTCAACTGATCTGGGTTTAATCCATCATCATTCTTTAGCTCACTCCACCACCCCAGTTCAGACATGGCCATATGCAAATCAGTCTGACCCTGTGCCTCATGGGAACAGTCCAGCCCGAACTGCCAAGCCATGTCTTCCCTGGACCGGAAACAAGCATCCTAGGACCGGTTTCTGGCATTCCAGCCGTCATCAGCCAGGCTTGCTTGAATCCAGTGGCAAAGTGAGCAAGGGACCCACGTCTGGGCATACCCCCGCCAACTTAGGGCGAACAAAGCGATACAAAAGGGGATGATGGACGGAACGTTTGAGCCAATCAAACACTCACCCCCAGTCAACTGATCTGGGTTTAATCCATCATCATTCTTTAGCTCACTCCACCACCCCAGTTCAGACATGGCCATATGCAAATCAGTCTGACCCTGTGCCTCATGGGAACAGTCCAGCCCGAACTGCCAAGCCATGTCTTCCCTGGACCGGAAACAAGCATCCTAGGACCGGTTTCTGGCATTCCAGCCGTCATCAGCCAGGCTTGCTTGAATCCAGTGGCAAAGTGAGCAAGGGACCCACGTCTGGGCATACCCCCGCCAACTTAGGGCGAACAAAGCGATACAAAAGGGGATGATGGACGGAACGTTTGAGCCAATCAAACACTCACCCCCAGTCAACTGATCTGGGTTTAATCCATCATCATTCTTTAGCTCACTCCACCACCCCAGTTCAGACATGGCCATATGCAAATCAGTCTGACCCTGTGCCTCATGGGAACAGTCCAGCCCGAACTGCCAAGCCATGTCTTCCCTGGACCGGAAACAAGCATCCTAGGACCGGTTTCTGGCATTCCAGCCGTCATCAGCCAGGCTTGCTTGAATCCAGTGGCAAAGTGAGCAAGGGACCCACGTCTGGGCATACCCCCGCCAACTTAGGGCGAACAAAGCGATACAAAAGGGGATGATGGACGGAACGCTTGAGCCAATCAAACACTCACCCCCAGTCAACTGATCTGGGTTTAATCCATCATCATTCTTTAGCTCACTCCACCACCCCAGTTCAGACATGGCCATATGCAAATCAGTCTGACCCTGTGCCTCATGGGAACAGTCCAGCCCGAACTGCCAAGCCATGTCTTCCCTGGACCGGAAACAAGCATCCTAGGACCGGTTTCTGGCATTCCAGCCGTCATCAGCCAGGCTTGCTTGAATCCAGTGGCAAAGTGAGCAAGGGACCCACGTCTGGGCATACCCCCGCCAACTTAGGGCGAACAAAGCGATACAAAAGGGGATGATGGACGGAACGCTTGAGCCAATCAAACACTCACCCCCAGTCAACTGATCTGGGTTTAATCCATCATCATTCTTTAGCTCACTCCACCACCCCAGTTCAGACATGGCCATATGCAAATCAGTCTGACCCTGTGCCTCATGGGAACAGTCCAGCCCGAACTGCCAAGCCATGTCTTCCCTGGACCGGAAACAAGCATCCTAGGACCGGTTTCTGGCATTCCAGCCGTCATCAGCCAGGCTTGCTTGAATCCAGTGGCAAAGTGAGCAAGGGACCCACGTCTGGGCATACCCCCGCCAACTTAGGGCGAACAAAGCGATACAAAAGGGGATGATGGACGGAACGTTTGAGCCAATCAAACACTCACCCCCAGTCAACTGATCTGGGTTTAATCCATCATCATTCTTTAGCTCACTCCACCACCCCAGTTCAGACATGGCCATATGCAAATCAGTCTGACCCTGTGCCTCATGGGAACAGTCCAGCCCGAACTGCCAAGCCATGTCTTCCCTGGACCGGAAACAAGCATCCTAGGACCGGTTTCTGGCATTCCAGCCGTCATCAGCCAGGCTTGCTTGAATCCAGTGGCAAAGTGAGCAAGGGACCCACGTCTGGGCATACCCCCGCCAACTTAGGGCGAACAAAGCGATACAAAAGGGGATGATGGACGGAACGTTTGAGCCAATCAAACACTCACCCCCAGTCAACTGATCTGGGTTTAATCCATCATCATTCTTTAGCTCACTCCACCACCCCAGTTCAGACATGGCCATATGCAAATCAGTCTGACCCTGTGCCTCATGGGAACAGTCCAGCCCGAACTGCCAAGCCATGTCTTCCCTGGACCGGAAACAAGCATCCTAGGACCGGTTTCTGGCATTCCAGCCGTCATCAGCCAGGCTTGCTTGAATCCAGTGGCAAAGTGAGCAAGGGACCCACGTCTGGGCATACCCCCGCCAACTTAGGGCGAACAAAGCGATACAAAAGGGGATGATGGACGGAACGTTTGAGCCAATCAAACACTCACCCCCAGTCAACTGATCTGGGTTTAATCCATCATCATTCTTTAGCTCACTCCACCACCCCAGTTCAGACATGGCCATATGCAAATCAGTCTGACCCTGTGCCTCATGGGAACAGTCCAGCCCGAACTGCCAAGCCATGTCTTCCCTGGACCGGAAACAAGCATCCTAGGACCGGTTTCTGGCATTCCAGCCGTCATCAGCCAGGCTTGCTTGAATCCAGTGGCAAAGTGAGCAAGGGACCCACGTCTGGGCATACCCCCGCCAACTTAGGGCGAACAAAGCGATACAAAAGGGGATGATGGACGGAACGTTTGAGCCAATCAAACACTCACCCCCAGTCAACTGATCTGGGTTTAATCCATCATCATTCTTTAGCTCACTCCACCACCCCAGTTCAGACATGGCCATATGCAAATCAGTCTGACCCTGTGCCTCATGGGAACAGTCCAGCCCGAACTGCCAAGCCATGTCTTCCCTGGACCGGAAACAAGCATCCTAGGACCGGTTTCTGGCATTCCAGCCGTCATCAGCCAGGCTTGCTTGAATCCAGTGGCAAAGTGAGCAAGGGACCCACGTCTGGGCATACCCCCGCCAACTTAGGGCGAACAAAGCGATACAAAAGGGGATGATGGACGGAACGTTTGAGCCAATCAAACACTCACCCCCAGTCAACTGATCTGGGTTTAATCCATCATCATTCTTTAGCTCACTCCACCACCCCAGTTCAGACATGGCCATATGCAAATCAGTCTGACCCTGTGCCTCATGGGAACAGTCCAGCCCGAACTGCCAAGCCATGTCTTCCCTGGACCGGAAACAAGCATCCTAGGACCGGTTTCTGGCATTCCAGCCGTCATCAGCCAGGCTTGCTTGAATCCAGTGGCAAAGTGAGCAAGGGACCCACGTCTGGGCATACCCCCGCCAACTTAGGGCGAACAAAGCGATACAAAAGGGGATGATGGACGGAACGTTTGAGCCAATCAAACACTCACCCCCAGTCAACTGATCTGGGTTTAATCCATCATCATTCTTTAGCTCACTCCACCACCCCAGTTCAGACATGGCCATATGCAAATCAGTCTGACCCTGTGCCTCATGGGAACAGTCCAGCCCGAACTGCCAAGCCATGTCTTCCCTGGACCGGAAACAAGCATCCTAGGACCGGTTTCTGGCATTCCAGCCGTCATCAGCCAGGCTTGCTTGAATCCAGTGGCAAAGTGAGCAAGGGACCCACGTCTGGGCATACCCCCGCCAACTTAGGGCGAACAAAGCGATACAAAAGGGGATGATGGACGGAACGTTTGAGCCAATCAAACACTCACCCCCAGTCAACTGATCTGGGTTTAATCCATCATCATTCTTTAGCTCACTCCACCACCCCAGTTCAGACATGGCCATATGCAAATCAGTCTGACCCTGTGCCTCATGGGAACAGTCCAGCCCGAACTGCCAAGCCATGTCTTCCCTGGACCGGAAACAAGCATCCTAGGACCGGTTTCTGGCATTCCAGCCGTCATCAGCCAGGCTTGCTTGAATCCAGTGGCAAAGTGAGCAAGGGACCCACGTCTGGGCATACCCCCGCCAACTTAGGGCGAACAAAGCGATACAAAAGGGGATGATGGACGGAACGCTTGAGCCAATCAAACACTCACCCCCAGTCAACTGATCTGGGTTTAATCCATCATCATTCTTTAGCTCACTCCACCACCCCAGTTCAGACATGGCCATATGCAAATCAGTCTGACCCTGTGCCTCATGGGAACAGTCCAGCCCGAACTGCCAAGCCATGTCTTCCCTGGACCGGAAACAAGCATCCTAGGACCGGTTTCTGGCATTCCAGCCGTCATCAGCCAGGCTTGCTTGAATCCAGTGGCAAAGTGAGCAAGGGACCCACGTCTGGGCATACCCCCGCCAACTTAGGGCGAACAAAGCGATACAAAAGGGGATGATGGACGGAACGTTTGAGCCAATCAAACACTCACCCCCAGTCAACTGATCTGGGTTTAATCCATCATCATTCTTTAGCTCACTCCACCACCCCAGTTCAGACATGGCCATATGCAAATCAGTCTGACCCTGTGCCTCATGGGAACAGTCCAGCCCGAACTGCCAAGCCATGTCTTCCCTGGACCGGAAACAAGCATCCTAGGACCGGTTTCTGGCATTCCAGCCGTCATCAGCCAGGCTTGCTTGAATCCAGTGGCAAAGTGAGCAAGGGACCCACGTCTGGGCATACCCCCGCCAACTTAGGGCGAACAAAGCGATACAAAAGGGGATGATGGACGGAACGTTTGAGCCAATCAAACACTCACCCCCAGTCAACTGATCTGGGTTTAATCCATCATCATTCTTTAGCTCACTCCACCACCCCAGTTCAGACATGGCCATATGCAAATCAGTCTGACCCTGTGCCTCATGGGAACAGTCCAGCCCGAACTGCCAAGCCATGTCTTCCCTGGACCGGAAACAAGCATCCTAGGACCGGTTTCTGGCATTCCAGCCGTCATCAGCCAGGCTTGCTTGAATCCAGTGGCAAAGTGAGCAAGGGACCCACGTCTGGGCATACCCCCGCCAACTTAGGGCGAACAAAGCGATACAAAAGGGGATGATGGACGGAACGTTTGAGCCAATCAAACACTCACCCCCAGTCAACTGATCTGGGTTTAATCCATCATCATTCTTTAGCTCACTCCACCACCCCAGTTCAGACATGGCCATATGCAAATCAGTCTGACCCTGTGCCTCATGGGAACAGTCCAGCCCGAACTGCCAAGCCATGTCTTCCCTGGACCGGAAACAAGCATCCTAGGACCGGTTTCTGGCATTCCAGCCGTCATCAGCCAGGCTTGCTTGAATCCAGTGGCAAAGTGAGCAAGGGACCCACGTCTGGGCATACCCCCGCCAACTTAGGGCGAACAAAGCGATACAAAAGGGGATGATGGACGGAACGCTTGAGCCAATCAAACACTCACCCCCAGTCAACTGATCTGGGTTTAATCCATCATCATTCTTTAGCTCACTCCACCACCCCAGTTCAGACATGGCCATATGCAAATCAGTCTGACCCTGTGCCTCATGGGAACAGTCCAGCCCGAACTGCCAAGCCATGTCTTCCCTGGACCGGAAACAAGCATCCTAGGACCGGTTTCTGGCATTCCAGCCGTCATCAGCCAGGCTTGCTTGAATCCAGTGGCAAAGTGAGCAAGGGACCCACGTCTGGGCATACCCCCGCCAACTTAGGGCGAACAAAGCGATACAAAAGGGGATGATGGACGGAACGCTTGAGCCAATCAAACACTCACCCCCAGTCAACTGATCTGGGTTTAATCCATCATCATTCTTTAGCTCACTCCACCACCCCAGTTCAGACATGGCCATATGCAAATCAGTCTGACCCTGTGCCTCATGGGAACAGTCCAGCCCGAACTGCCAAGCCATGTCTTCCCTGGACCGGAAACAAGCATCCTAGGACCGGTTTCTGGCATTCCAGCCGTCATCAGCCAGGCTTGCTTGAATCCAGTGGCAAAGTGAGCAAGGGACCCACGTCTGGGCATACCCCCGCCAACTTAGGGCGAACAAAGCGATACAAAAGGGGATGATGGACGGAACGTTTGAGCCAATCAAACACTCACCCCCAGTCAACTGATCTGGGTTTAATCCATCATCATTCTTTAGCTCACTCCACCACCCCAGTTCAGACATGGCCATATGCAAATCAGTCTGACCCTGTGCCTCATGGGAACAGTCCAGCCCGAACTGCCAAGCCATGTCTTCCCTGGACCGGAAACAAGCATCCTAGGACCGGTTTCTGGCATTCCAGCCGTCATCAGCCAGGCTTGCTTGAATCCAGTGGCAAAGTGAGCAAGGGACCCACGTCTGGGCATACCCCCGCCAACTTAGGGCGAACAAAGCGATACAAAAGGGGATGATGGACGGAACGTTTGAGCCAATCAAACACTCACCCCCAGTCAACTGATCTGGGTTTAATCCATCATCATTCTTTAGCTCACTCCACCACCCCAGTTCAGACATGGCCATATGCAAATCAGTCTGACCCTGTGCCTCATGGGAACAGTCCAGCCCGAACTGCCAAGCCATGTCTTCCCTGGACCGGAAACAAGCATCCTAGGACCGGTTTCTGGCATTCCAGCCGTCATCAGCCAGGCTTGCTTGAATCCAGTGGCAAAGTGAGCAAGGGACCCACGTCTGGGCATACCCCCGCCAACTTAGGGCGAACAAAGCGATACAAAAGGGGATGATGGACGGAACGCTTGAGCCAATCAAACACTCACCCCCAGTCAACTGATCTGGGTTTAATCCATCATCATTCTTTAGCTCACTCCACCACCCCAGTTCAGACATGGCCATATGCAAATCAGTCTGACCCTGTGCCTCATGGGAACAGTCCAGCCCGAACTGCCAAGCCATGTCTTCCCTGGACCGGAAACAAGCATCCTAGGACCGGTTTCTGGCATTCCAGCCGTCATCAGCCAGGCTTGCTTGAATCCAGTGGCAAAGTGAGCAAGGGACCCACGTCTGGGCATACCCCCGCCAACTTAGGGCGAACAAAGCGATACAAAAGGGGATGATGGACGGAACGTTTGAGCCAATCAAACACTCACCCCCAGTCAACTGATCTGGGTTTAATCCATCATCATTCTTTAGCTCACTCCACCACCCCAGTTCAGACATGGCCATATGCAAATCAGTCTGACCCTGTGCCTCATGGGAACAGTCCAGCCCGAACTGCCAAGCCATGTCTTCCCTGGACCGGAAACAAGCATCCTAGGACCGGTTTCTGGCATTCCAGCCGTCATCAGCCAGGCTTGCTTGAATCCAGTGGCAAAGTGAGCAAGGGACCCACGTCTGGGCATACCCCCGCCAACTTAGGGCGAACAAAGCGATACAAAAGGGGATGATGGACGGAACGCTTGAGCCAATCAAACACTCACCCCCAGTCAACTGATCTGGGTTTAATCCATCATCATTCTTTAGCTCACTCCACCACCCCAGTTCAGACATGGCCATATGCAAATCAGTCTGACCCTGTGCCTCATGGGAACAGTCCAGCCCGAACTGCCAAGCCATGTCTTCCCTGGACCGGAAACAAGCATCCTAGGACCGGTTTCTGGCATTCCAGCCGTCATCAGCCAGGCTTGCTTGAATCCAGTGGCAAAGTGAGCAAGGGACCCACGTCTGGGCATACCCCCGCCAACTTAGGGCGAACAAAGCGATACAAAAGGGGATGATGGACGGAACGTTTGAGCCAATCAAACACTCACCCCCAGTCAACTGATCTGGGTTTAATCCATCATCATTCTTTAGCTCACTCCACCACCCCAGTTCAGACATGGCCATATGCAAATCAGTCTGACCCTGTGCCTCATGGGAACAGTCCAGCCCGAACTGCCAAGCCATGTCTTCCCTGGACCGGAAACAAGCATCCTAGGACCGGTTTCTGGCATTCCAGCCGTCATCAGCCAGGCTTGCTTGAATCCAGTGGCAAAGTGAGCAAGGGACCCACGTCTGGGCATACCCCCGCCAACTTAGGGCGAACAAAGCGATACAAAAGGGGATGATGGACGGAACGCTTGAGCCAATCAAACACTCACCCCCAGTCAACTGATCTGGGTTTAATCCATCATCATTCTTTAGCTCACTCCACCACCCCAGTTCAGACATGGCCATATGCAAATCAGTCTGACCCTGTGCCTCATGGGAACAGTCCAGCCCGAACTGCCAAGCCATGTCTTCCCTGGACCGGAAACAAGCATCCTAGGACCGGTTTCTGGCATTCCAGCCGTCATCAGCCAGGCTTGCTTGAATCCAGTGGCAAAGTGAGCAAGGGACCCACGTCTGGGCATACCCCCGCCAACTTAGGGCGAACAAAGCGATACAAAAGGGGATGATGGACGGAACGTTTGAGCCAATCAAACACTCACCCCCAGTCAACTGATCTGGGTTTAATCCATCATCATTCTTTAGCTCACTCCACCACCCCAGTTCAGACATGGCCATATGCAAATCAGTCTGACCCTGTGCCTCATGGGAACAGTCCAGCCCGAACTGCCAAGCCATGTCTTCCCTGGACCGGAAACAAGCATCCTAGGACCGGTTTCTGGCATTCCAGCCGTCATCAGCCAGGCTTGCTTGAATCCAGTGGCAAAGTGAGCAAGGGACCCACGTCTGGGCATACCCCCGCCAACTTAGGGCGAACAAAGCGATACAAAAGGGGATGATGGACGGAACGCTTGAGCCAATCAAACACTCACCCCCAGTCAACTGATCTGGGTTTAATCCATCATCATTCTTTAGCTCACTCCACCACCCCAGTTCAGACATGGCCATATGCAAATCAGTCTGACCCTGTGCCTCATGGGAACAGTCCAGCCCGAACTGCCAAGCCATGTCTTCCCTGGACCGGAAACAAGCATCCTAGGACCGGTTTCTGGCATTCCAGCCGTCATCAGCCAGGCTTGCTTGAATCCAGTGGCAAAGTGAGCAAGGGACCCACGTCTGGGCATACCCCCGCCAACTTAGGGCGAACAAAGCGATACAAAAGGGGATGATGGACGGAACGTTTGAGCCAATCAAACACTCACCCCCAGTCAACTGATCTGGGTTTAATCCATCATCATTCTTTAGCTCACTCCACCACCCCAGTTCAGACATGGCCATATGCAAATCAGTCTGACCCTGTGCCTCATGGGAACAGTCCAGCCCGAACTGCCAAGCCATGTCTTCCCTGGACCGGAAACAAGCATCCTAGGACCGGTTTCTGGCATTCCAGCCGTCATCAGCCAGGCTTGCTTGAATCCAGTGGCAAAGTGAGCAAGGGACCCACGTCTGGGCATACCCCCGCCAACTTAGGGCGAACAAAGCGATACAAAAGGGGATGATGGACGGAACGTTTGAGCCAATCAAACACTCACCCCCAGTCAACTGATCTGGGTTTAATCCATCATCATTCTTTAGCTCACTCCACCACCCCAGTTCAGACATGGCCATATGCAAATCAGTCTGACCCTGTGCCTCATGGGAACAGTCCAGCCCGAACTGCCAAGCCATGTCTTCCCTGGACCGGAAACAAGCATCCTAGGACCGGTTTCTGGCATTCCAGCCGTCATCAGCCAGGCTTGCTTGAATCCAGTGGCAAAGTGAGCAAGGGACCCACGTCTGGGCATACCCCCGCCAACTTAGGGCGAACAAAGCGATACAAAAGGGGATGATGGACGGAACGCTTGAGCCAATCAAACACTCACCCCCAGTCAACTGATCTGGGTTTAATCCATCATCATTCTTTAGCTCACTCCACCACCCCAGTTCAGACATGGCCATATGCAAATCAGTCTGACCCTGTGCCTCATGGGAACAGTCCAGCCCGAACTGCCAAGCCATGTCTTCCCTGGACCGGAAACAAGCATCCTAGGACCGGTTTCTGGCATTCCAGCCGTCATCAGCCAGGCTTGCTTGAATCCAGTGGCAAAGTGAGCAAGGGACCCACGTCTGGGCATACCCCCGCCAACTTAGGGCGAACAAAGCGATACAAAAGGGGATGATGGACGGAACGCTTGAGCCAATCAAACACTCACCCCCAGTCAACTGATCTGGGTTTAATCCATCATCATTCTTTAGCTCACTCCACCACCCCAGTTCAGACATGGCCATATGCAAATCAGTCTGACCCTGTGCCTCATGGGAACAGTCCAGCCCGAACTGCCAAGCCATGTCTTCCCTGGACCGGAAACAAGCATCCTAGGACCGGTTTCTGGCATTCCAGCCGTCATCAGCCAGGCTTGCTTGAATCCAGTGGCAAAGTGAGCAAGGGACCCACGTCTGGGCATACCCCCGCCAACTTAGGGCGAACAAAGCGATACAAAAGGGGATGATGGACGGAACGTTTGAGCCAATCAAACACTCACCCCCAGTCAACTGATCTGGGTTTAATCCATCATCATTCTTTAGCTCACTCCACCACCCCAGTTCAGACATGGCCATATGCAAATCAGTCTGACCCTGTGCCTCATGGGAACAGTCCAGCCCGAACTGCCAAGCCATGTCTTCCCTGGACCGGAAACAAGCATCCTAGGACCGGTTTCTGGCATTCCAGCCGTCATCAGCCAGGCTTGCTTGAATCCAGTGGCAAAGTGAGCAAGGGAC
The DNA here is from genome assembly GCA_963921515.1 of Calotriton arnoldi. Lineage (NCBI taxonomy): Eukaryota > Metazoa > Chordata > Amphibia > Caudata > Salamandridae > Calotriton > Calotriton arnoldi. The sequence goes on from CAWUFW010025591.1 coordinate 13,219, forward strand.
CCACGTCTGGGCATACCCCCGCCAACTTAGGGCGAACAAAGCGATACAAAAGGGGATGATGGACGGAACGCTTGAGCCAATCAAACACTCACCCCCAGTCAACTGATCTGGGTTTAATCCATCATCATTCTTTAGCTCACTCCACCACCCCAGTTCAGACATGGCCATATGCAAATCAGTCTGACCCTGTGCCTCATGGGAACAGTCCAGCCCGAACTGCCAAGCCATGTCTTCCCTGGACCGGAAACAAGCATCCTAGGACCGGTTTCTGGCATTCCAGCCGTCATCAGCCAGGCTTGCTTGAATCCAGTGGCAAAGTGAGCAAGGGACCCACGTCTGGGCATACCCCCGCCAACTTAGGGCGAACAAAGCGATACAAAAGGGGATGATGGACGGAACGTTTGAGCCAATCAAACACTCACCCCCAGTCAACTGATCTGGGTTTAATCCATCATCATTCTTTAGCTCACTCCACCACCCCAGTTCAGACATGGCCATATGCAAATCAGTCTGACCCTGTGCCTCATGGGAACAGTCCAGCCCGAACTGCCAAGCCATGTCTTCCCTGGACCGGAAACAAGCATCCTAGGACCGGTTTCTGGCATTCCAGCCGTCATCAGCCAGGCTTGCTTGAATCCAGTGGCAAAGTGAGCAAGGGACCCACGTCTGGGCATACCCCCGCCAACTTAGGGCGAACAAAGCGATACAAAAGGGGATGATGGACGGAACGTTTGAGCCAATCAAACACTCACCCCCAGTCAACTGATCTGGGTTTAATCCATCATCATTCTTTAGCTCACTCCACCACCCCAGTTCAGACATGGCCATATGCAAATCAGTCTGACCCTGTGCCTCATGGGAACAGTCCAGCCCGAACTGCCAAGCCATGTCTTCCCTGGACCGGAAACAAGCATCCTAGGACCGGTTTCTGGCATTCCAGCCGTCATCAGCCAGGCTTGCTTGAATCCAGTGGCAAAGTGAGCAAGGGACCCACGTCTGGGCATACCCCCGCCAACTTAGGGCGAACAAAGCGATACAAAAGGGGATGATGGACGGAACGCTTGAGCCAATCAAACACTCACCCCCAGTCAACTGATCTGGGTTTAATCCATCATCATTCTTTAGCTCACTCCACCACCCCAGTTCAGACATGGCCATATGCAAATCAGTCTGACCCTGTGCCTCATGGGAACAGTCCAGCACGAACTGCCAAGCCATGTCTTCCCTGGACCGGAAACAAGCATCCTAGGACCGGTTTCTGGCATTCCAGCCGTCATCAGCCAGGCTTGCTTGAATCCAGTGGCAAAGTGAGCAAGGGACCCACGTCTGGGCATACCCCCGCCAACTTAGGCGTAACAAAGCGATACAAAAGGGGATGATGGACGGAACGCTTGAGCCAATCAAACACTCACCCCCAGTCAACTGATCTGGGTTTAATCCATCATCATTCTTTAGCTCACCCACCACCCCAGTTCAGACATGGCCATAGCAAATCAGTCTGACCCTGTGCCTCATGGGAACAGTCCAGCACGAACCGCCAAGCCATGTCTTCCTCGATCGGAAACAAGCATCCTAGGACCGCCTCTGGCATTCCAGCCGCCATCAGCCAGGCTTGCTTGAATCCAGCGGCAAAGTGAGCAAGGGACCCACGCCTGGGCATACCCCGCCAACTTAGGGCGAACAGAGCGATACAAAGGGGATGATGGACGGAACGCTTGAGCCAATCAACACTCACCCCCAGTCAACTGATCTGGGTTTAATCCATCATCACCCTTAGCTCACTCCACACTCCAGTTCAGACCAGGCATATCAACATGTTGGACTCAGTCTCGTGATCAGCTCTCAGTTGAACACGCCGCCATGTTTCTCTGACCGGAAATCGGCATCTCGAGACGGCTCTGGCATGGTCTCCAGTCAGCCAGCCTGCTTGAATCCAGCGATAAGGAGCAGCTACCACGCCGCACCATCACTCTGTGGCTTAACAGTTTGAGCATACAAAGGGTGATGATGGACTGAACGCTTGAGCCAACAAACTGCACTCCAGTCGACCGATCTGGTTTAATCCATCATCACTCTTATCTCACTCACTCATCCCAGTTCGAGACATGGTCATATGGTCAAATACGAGTCTCAACCATGTGAAGGTTCAGCACACCGCCGCCATGTCTTCCTGACCGAAATGCTTGATCAGGAATCGGCTCTGCACTGTCGTCAGTCACAGGCTTGTTGACCCAGTGGCGAGTGAGCAGTGAGCCCACGCTCAGCCACCAGTGGCGTAACAAAGTCTGATGCAGGATTATTAGACGAACGCTTGAGCAACAAACGCACTCGTCTCAGTCGCCGATCTGGGCTAATCCATCATCATGCCTTAGCCACCTCATCTCCAGTCCAGCATGCAATCAGTCTGACTCATGCCATGGGAATACGTCCAGATTCTTCGCCAGCCAGTGTCATCTCTGACCGAAACAGCATCTTGAGATCGGTTCGGCACTTTCAGGCCGCCAGTCGCCTGCGCTGAACCAGCGGCGCAAAAGTGGCGTGGGACTGCCGCACTGCCGCCAGGCTTACGGCCGCATTTACTAAAGGGGATGATGGACACCGATCTGAGCCAATCAAATACTGCCCCAGTCACCGATTCGTTCAATCCATCGACACCTTTAGCCACTCAGCCACTCCAGTCGTGATCAGCCTTGCAACTACTGTCCATGGGAATAGTCACGCACACGCCGCCATGTCTTCGACCGAGATCAGCATCCAGGAGCACCGGCCTCTGCATTCCAGTCGCCACGCCAGGCTTGCTTGAATCCAGGCGGCGTGCGGAGCGCTGACGTCTGCACGCCTGTTGGGCTGACAGTGCGCACAGTATGATGACTGAACGCTGAGCGGCATCAAACACTGCTCAGCCAACCGATCCGGCTTTAATCCATCATCACTTTGAGCTCATCCTCACCACTCAGTTCAGACATGGTCATATGCAACATGTTCGACTCTCATGTGCCATCGGGACAGTCCAGATATCGCCGCCCATGTCTTTCTGACCGAAATCGAGCATGGCTCCTGGTATTTCCTGGTGCCGCCACCAGGCTTGAGCTTGAACTCAGTGCAGGCGGAGCAGTGACTACGCTCTGCCAAGGTGCTTAACAAGTTTGCATGACAAAGGGGATGATGGACGGAACGCTCGACAATCAACACCACCCCAGTCACTGATCTAAGCCTAACCATCATCTACGATCACCCACCATCCAGTTCAGACATGGCCATAGCGCAATCGTCTGACTGTGCACGGTACATGCACGTCCCGCCGGCCATGCCTTCTGACCGAAACGAGTACTTAGGTCGGACTTTCGGCATTGACAGCCGCCAGCCTCGGTTCAATGCAGTGGCAAAGCGAGCAGGGACCTCACGTGTACCGGCCACTAGGCTTAACAGAGCGATACAAAGGGATGATGGACTGATCGTTGAGCCAATCAAACACCACCCCAGTCAACTGATCTGCTCTAATCCATCATCACTCTTAGCTCACTACCAATCTCAGTTCAGATACGGCCATATGCAAATAGTCTGACTCGCCATGGGAACAGTCCAAGCCGCACGCCGCCATGTCTCTGACAGCAATCCAGGATCGCTTCGGCGTTCCAGCCGCCATCGCCGCTCTGCTTCGAATCCAGCGGCGCGCAGCGGTGGTGACTCGCCGCCAATTGTAGGCTAACAGGCCGATACAAAGTGGATGATGGACTGAACGCTTGATCAAACGCTACTCCACGTCAACCGATCTGGGCTTCAATCCATCATCACTCTGTAGCTACTCAATATCCCGTCAGACATCGTCATCATGCAAACAGTTCGACTCCCGTGCTCACGGGACAGTCAGCACGATCTGCCAGCCATGTCTTCTGACCGAAACAGCTATCCAGACGCGCTTCCTAGTCGCCAGTCAGCCGGCTTCGCTTGAATTCAGTGGCAAAGCGAGCAAGGTGATCTCACGCCTGTGGCAGTACCAGGTGGCTAGCACAAGATGGAGCATGAGCGGACGAACGCTTGGAGCCAATCAAACACTTCACTTCAGTCAACTGATCTGCCTAATCCATCATCACTTTAGCTCACTGCACAGCTCAGCGATGTCAATGCAATCAGCCCTGACCTCATGTCCAGCATATGCCGGTCCGCCGCCACGTCTTCTGACCGAAACAGCGTTCCGAGACCAGTTTCTAGATCTGTCGCCATCAGTCAGGCTTGCTCGAATCCAGCGGCAAAGTGAGCAAGGATCCACGTCGGGCATACCGCCACTTAGGCGTAACAGTTTATGCAAAGTGGATGATGGACGTTAACGCTTGAGCCAACAATCACCACCTCAGTCAACTGATCTGGTTTAATCCATCATCATTCTTAGCTCACTCACCACCCCAGTTCGACATGCCATATGCAAACAGTCCTGACTCGTGCTCATGGGAACAGTCCAGCTCGAACCGCCAAGCCATGTCTTCCTGATCGGAACAGCATCCTAGACCGGTTTCTGCATCAGGTCAGCCAGGCTTGCTTGAATCCAGCGGCAGAGAAGCAGTGGACCCACGCCTGCATACCGCCGACTTAACAGATAGTATAGCAGGGGATGATGGACGGACGCTTGAGCCAATCAAACACTCACTCTCAGTCAACCGATTCGCTTAATCCATCATCACTCTTAGCTCACCTATACGCAGTTCAGATCTGTGCCATGCAAACAGTCTGACACTGAGCCATGTCTGCTCGAACCGCCAAGCCATGTCTTGGACTGGATCGATCAGACGTTTCCTCCAGCGCATCAGCCGCCGCTCGTTCAGAGCGTACAGTGACCACGCCGGGCATCCCGCCAATCTCAGGCTTAACAGAAGTTATTACAAAGTGGGATGATGGACGAACGCTTGAGCTCAACCACTCAGCCAGCCAATGATCTGGCTTGAATCCATCGTCATCTTTAGCTCATCCCACCACCTGTTCAGACATTGCGTCATGCACAGTCGACTCCGTGCCCATGCGGAATAGTTCAGCACTCTGCCAGCCATGCCTTCTGACCGGAAACAGTTATCCTAGTATCGGTTTCCATGCCAGCCGCACAGGCTTGCTTGAATCCGCAGTGGCAAGGACAGACGACTACATACCCACCTCAGGCTTACAGCTACAAAAGGATGAGTGCTGATGATTGGCATCAAACACTACCCGTCCATCATCCCATTATCATCGCTTAGTTCACCTCTAAGCTGCGCGGGTATGCCCAGACGTGGATCCCGTGCTCACTTTGCCACTGGATTCAAGCAAGCCTGGCTGATGACGGCTGGAATGCCAGAAACCGGTCCTAGGATGCTTGCTTCCGGTCCAGGGAAGACATGGCTTGGCAGTTCGGGCTGGACTGTTCCCATGAGGCACAGGGTCAGACTGATTTGCATATGGCCATGTCTGAACTGGGGTGGTGGAGTGAGCTAAAGAATGATGATGGATTAAACCCAGATCAGTTGACTGGGGGTGAGTGTTTGATTGGCTCAAACGCTCCGGTCCATCATCCCCTTTTGTATCGCTTTGTTCGCCCCTAAGTTGGCGGGGGTATGCCCAGACGTGGGTCCCTTGCTCACTTTGCCACTGGATTCAAGCAAGCCTGGCTGATGACGGCTGGAATGCCAGAAACCGGTCCTAGGATGCTTGTTTCCCGGTCCAGGGAAGACATGGCTTGGCAGTTCGGGCTGGACTGTTCCCATGAGGCACAGGGTCAGACTGATTTGCATATGGCCATGTCTGAACTGGGGTGGTGGAGTGAGCTAAAGAATGATGATGGATTAAACCCAGATCAGTTGACTGGGGGTGAGTGTTTGATTGGCTCAAACGCTCCGTCCATCATCCCCTTTGTATCGCTTTGTTCGCCCTAAGTTGGCGGGGTATGCCCAGACGTGGGTCCCTTGCTCACTTTGCCACTGGATTCAAGCAAGCCTGGCTGATGACGGCTGGAATGCCAGAAACCGGTCCTAGGATGCTTGTTTCCGGTCCAGGGAAGACATGGCTTGGCAGTTCGTGCTGGACTGTTCCCATGAGGCACAGGGTCAGACTGATTTGCATATGGCCATGTCTGAACTGGGGTGGTGGAGTGAGCTAAAGAATGATGATGGATTAAACCCAGATCAGTTGACTGGGGGTGAGTGTTTGATTGGCTCAAACGCTCCGTCCATCATCCCCTTTGTATCGCTTTGTTCGCCCTAAGTTGGCGGGGTATGCCCAGACGTGGGTCCCTTGCTCACTTTGCCACTGGATTCAAGCAAGCCTGGCTGATGACGGCTGGAATGCCAGAAACCGGTCCTAGGATGCTTGTTTCCGGTCCAGGGAAGACATGGCTTGGCAGTTCGGGCTGGACTGTTCCCATGAGGCACAGGGTCAGACTGATTTGCATATGGCCATGTCTGAACTGGGGTGGTGGAGTGAGCTAAAGAATGATGATGGATTAAACCCAGATCAGTTGACTGGGGGTGAGTGTTTGATTGGCTCAAACGCTCCGTCCATCATCCCCTTTGTATCGCTTTGTTCGCCTCTAAGTTGGCGGGGGTATGCCCAGACGTGGGTCCCTTGCTCACTTTGCCACTGGATTCAAGCAAGCCTGGCTGATGACGGCTGGAATGCCAGAAACCGGTCCTAGGATGCTTGTTTCCGGTCCAGGGAAGACATGGCTTGGCAGTTCGGGCTGGACTGTTCCCATGAGGCACAGGGTCAGACTGATTTGCATATGGCCATGTCTGAACTGGGGTGGTGGAGTGAGCTAAAGAATGATGATGGATTAAACCCAGATCAGTTGACTGGGGGTGAGTGTTTGATTGGCTCAAACGCTCCGTCCATCATCCCCTTTGTATCGCTTTGTTCGCCTCTAAGTTGGCAGGGGTATGCCCAGACGTGGGTCCCTTGCTCACTTTGCCACTGGATTCAAGCAAGCCTGGCTGATGACGGCTGGAATGCCAGAAACCGGTCCTAGGATGCTTGTTTCCGGTCCAGGGAAGACATGGCTTGGCAGTTCGTGCTGGACTGTTCCCATGAGGCACAGGGTCAGACTGATTTGCATATGGCCATGTCTGAACTGGGGTGGTGGAGTGAGCTAAAGAATGATGATGGATTAAACCCAGATCAGTTGACTGGGGGTGAGTGTTTGATTGGCTCAAACGCTCCGCCCATCATCCCCTTTGTATCGCTTTGTTCGCCCTAAGTTGGCGGGGTATGCCCAGACGTGGGTCCCTTGCTCACTTTGCCACTGGATTCAAGCAAGCCTGGCTGATGACGGCTGGAATGCCAGAAACCGGTCCTAGGATGCTTGTTTCCGGTCCAGGGAAGACATGGCTTGGCAGTTCGTGCTGGACTGTTCCCATGAGGCACAGGGTCAGACTGATTTGCATATGGCCATGTCTGAACTGGGGTGGTGGAGTGAGCTAAAGAATGATGATGGATTAAACCCAGATCAGTTGACTGGGGTGAGTGTTTGATTGGCTCAAACGCTCCGTCCATCATCCCCTTTTGTATCGCTTTGTTCGCTCCTAAGTTGGCGGGGTATGCCCAGACGTGGGTCCTTGCTCACTTTGCCACTGGATTCAAGCAAGCCTGGCTGATGACGGCTGGAATGCCAGAAACCGGTCCTAGGATGCTTGTTTCCGGTCCAGGGAAGACATGGCTTGGCAGTTCGTGCTGGACTGTTCCCATGAGGCACAGGGTCAGACTGATTTGCATATGGCCATGTCTGAACTGGGGTGGTGGAGTGAGCTAAAGAATGATGATGGATTAAACCCAGATCAGTTGACTGGGGGTGAGTGTTTGATTGGCTCAAACGCTCCGGTCCATCATCCCCTTTGTATCGCTTTGTTCGCCTCTAAGTTGGCGGGGGTATGCCCAGACGTGGGTCCCTTGCTCACTTTGCCACTGGATTCAAGCAAGCCTGGCTGATGACGGCTGGAATGCCAGAAACCGGTCCTAGGATGCTTGTTTCCGGTCCAGGGAAGACATGGCTTGGCAGTTCGTGCTGGACTGTTCCCATGAGGCACAGGGTCAGACTGATTTGCATATGGCCATGTCTGAACTGGGGTGGTGGAGTGAGCTAAAGAATGATGATGGATTAAACCCAGATCAGTTGACTGGGGGTGAGTGTTTGATTGGCTCAAACGCTCCGTCCATCATCCCTTTGTATCGCTTTGTTCGCCCTAAGTTGGCGGGGTATGCCCAGACGTGGGTCCCTTGCTCACTTTGCCACTGGATTCAAGCAAGCCTGGCTGATGACGGCTGGAATGCCAGAAACCGGTCCTAGGATGCCTGTTTCCGGTCCAGGGAAGACATGGCTTGGCAGTTCGTGCTGGACTGTTCCCATGAGGCACAGGGTCAGACTGATTTGCATATGGCCATGTCTGAACTGGGGTGGTGGAGTGAGCTAAAGAATGATGATGGATTAAACCCAGATCAGTTGACTGGGGGTGAGTGTTTGATTGGCTCAAACGCTCCGTCCATCATCCCCTTTGTATCGCTTTGTTCGCCCTAAGTTGGCGGGGGTATGCCCAGATGTGGGTCCCTTGCTCACTTTGCCACTGGATTCAAGCAAGCCTGGCTGATGACGGCTGGAATGCCAGAAACCGGTCCTAGGATGCTTGTTTCCCGGTCCAGGGAAGACATGGCTTGGCAGTTCGTTCTGGACTGTTCCCATGAGGCACAGGGTCAGACTGATTTGCATATGGCCATGTCTGAACTGGGGTGGTGGAGTGAGCTAAAGAATGATGATGGATTAAACCCAGATCAGTTGACTGGGGGTGAGTGTTTGATTGGCTCAAACGCTCCGTCCATCATCCCCCTTTGTATCGCTTGTTCGCCCTAAGTTGGCGGGGGCATGCCCAGACGTGGGTCCCTTGCTCACTTTGCCACTGGATTCAAGCAAGCCTGGCTGATGACGGCTGGAATGCCAGAAACCGGTCCTAGGATGCTTGTTTCCGGTCCAGGGAAGACATGGCTTGGCAGTTCGTGCTGGACTGTTCCCATGAGGCACAGGGTCAGACTGATTTGCATATGGCCATGTCTGAACTGGGGTGGTGGAGTGAGCTAAAGAATGATGATGGATTAAACCCAGATCAGTTGACTGGGGGTGAGTGTTTGATTGGCTCAAACGTTCCGTCCATCATCCCCTTTTGTATCGCTTTGTTCGCCCTAAGTTGGCGGGGGTATGCCCAGACGTGGGTCCCTTGCTCACTTTGCCACTGGATTCAAGCAAGCCTGGCTGATGACGGCTGGAATGCCAGAAACCGGTCCTAGGATGCTTGTTTCCCGGTCCAGGGAAGACATGGCTTGGCAGTTCGTGCTGGACTGTTCCCATGAGGCACAGGGTCAGACTGATTTGCATATGGCCATGTCTGAACTGGGGTGGTGGGAGTGAGCTAAAGAATGATGATGGATTAAACCCAGATCAGTTGACTGGGGGTGAGTGTTTGATTGGCTCAAACGCTCCGTCCATCATCCCCTTTTGTATCGCTTTGTTCGCCCCTAAGTTGGCGGGGGTATGCCCAGACGTGGGTCCCTTGCTCACTTTGCCACTGGATTCAAGCAAGCCTGGCTGATGACGGCTGGAATGCCAGAAACCGGTCCTAGGATGCTTGTTTCCGGTCCAGGGAAGACATGGCTTGGCAGTTCGTGCTGGACTGTTCCCATGAGGCACAGGGTCAGACTGATTTGCATATGGCCATGTCTGAACTGGGGTGGTGGAGTGAGCTAAAGAATGATGATGGATTAAACCCAGATCAGTTGACTGGGGGTGAGTGTTTGATTGGCTCAAACGTCCGGTCCATCATCCCCTTTTGTATCGCTTTGTTCGCCCTAAGTTGGCGGGGTATGCCCAGACGTGGGTCCCTTGCTCACTTTGCCACTGGATTCAAGCAAGCCTGGCTGATGACGGCTGGAATGCCAGAAACCGGTCCTAGGATGCTTGTTTCCGGTCCAGGGAAGACATGGCTTGGCAGTTCGTGCTGGACTGTTCCCATGAGGCACAGGGTCAGACTGATTTGCATATGGCCATGTCTGAACTGGGGTGGTGGAGTGAGCTAAAGAATGATGATGGATTAAACCCAGATCAGTTGACTGGGGTGAGTGTTTGATTGGCTCAAACGCTCCGTCCATCATCCCCTTTGTATCGCTTTGTTCGCCCCTAAGTTGGCGGGGGTATGCCCAGACGTGGGTCCCTTGCTCACTTTGCCACTGGATTCAAGCAAGCCTGGCTGATGACGGCTGGAATGCCAGAAACCGGTCCTAGGATGCTTGTTTCCCGGTCCAGGGAAGACATGGCTTGGCAGTTCGTGCTGGACTGTTCCCATGAGGCACAGGGTCAGACTGATTTGCATATGGCCATGTCTGAACTGGGGTGGTGGAGTGAGCTAAAGAATGATGATGGATTAAACCCAGATCAGTTGACTGGGGTGAGTGTTTGATTGGCTCAAACGTTCCGTCCATCATCCCCTTTGTATCGCTTTGTTCGCCCTAAGTTGGCGGGGTATGCCCAGACGTGGGTCCCTTGCTCACTTTGCCACTGGATTCAAGCAAGCCTGGCTGATGACGGCTGGAATGCCAGAAACCGGTCCTAGGATGCTTGTTTCCGGTCCAGGGAAGACATGGCTTGGCAGTTCGTGCTGGACTGTTCCCATGAGGCACAGGGTCAGACTGATTTGCATATGGCCATGTCTGAACTGGGGTGGTGGAGTGAGCTAAAGAATGATGATGGATTAAACCCAGATCAGTTGACTGGGGGTGAGTGTTTGATTGGCTCAAACGTTCCGTCCATCATCCCCTTTGTATCGCTTTGTTCGCCCTAAGTTGGCGGGGGTATGCCCAGATGTGGGTCCCTTGCTCACTTTGCCACTGGATTCAAGCAAGCCTGGCTGATGACGGCTGGAATGCCAGAAACCGGTCCTAGGATGCTTGTTTCCGGTCCAGGGAAGACATGGCTTGGCAGTTCGTGCTGGACTGTTCCCATGAGGCACAGGGTCAGACTGATTTGCATATGGCCATGTCTGAACTGGGGTGGTGGAGTGAGCTAAAGAATGATGATGGATTAAACCCAGATCAGTTGACTGGGGGTGAGTGTTTGATTGGCTCAAACGTTCCGTCCATCATCCCCTTTTGTATCGATATGTGTGAGTAACTACATAGGTGAAAGGCAGTATATGTGAGTGTTGGAGTATATAAGTGACTATATGTGAAAGTGAGTGATTGTGAGAGTGGCTGTATGGATGAGTGTGTGCTTGTGTCAGTGATTGTAAAAGAGAGTAAGTATGTGTTACTAGCTGTATGAATAAGTGAGGTGGTGTGTGTATAACTGTAAAGGTGAGTAAATGGCAGTGTGATTGATTCTTTGAGTGACTGACTAGTTGTGTGAGTAACTCTATGGGTGAGTGGCTGTGTGTGAGTGTCCGTATGGGTGTATGAGTGCATATATCAGTGGCTGTATTGATGAGTGACTGCGTTTATGAGTAACTGTATGGGTGAGTAAGTGGATGTGTATGTAAAATTATGAATCAGTGAGTGGGTATGTACTAACTGGTATTGGTGTGTCTATGGTTTAAAAAATGGTAGTCTGTATTTTAGAGTGGGTGTATGAAAGGTTATATTAGGGTGTGAGGAGGTGCATCAGATATTAAGAGGAAGATGTCATTGTTGTCATGAGTGATGTCATTTGAAATGTCATGAGTGATGTCACTGACCATGTCATGAGTGATGTAATATGTGACGTCATCAGCAGTGCATTGCGAGGGTGCGAGTTATAGTTAGCCCAACTAACTATAACGGCTGAATTTCTCTGCTTTTGTACGAGTGAAATGTCAGGCTAACTATAACGTCCCTGAAACCTGTGGTTTTTTCAGTGAATATCTAAGGTTTTTTAAATGCTAATTCCTAACTATAACGTCCCTGAAACCTGTAGTTTATTCAGTGAATTTCTAAGGTTTTTTAAATGCTAATTCCTAACTATAACGTCCCTGAAACCTGTGGTTTTTTCAGTGAATTTCTAAGGTTTTTTTAAATGGTAATTGCTAACTATGCCTACATAGGTAGGACATGTACAGAAAGAGGAAGAAAGGCACAGAAAGAAGCAAGAGAAGTGCAGAAAGATGCAAGAGAGGTGCAGAAAGAGGAAGAAAGGTGCAGAAAGAAGCAAGAAAAATGCAGAAAGAGGCAACAGAAGTCCAGAAAGAGGAAGAAAGGTGCAGAAAGAAGCAAGAGAAGTGCAGAAAGAAGCAACAGAGGTGCAGAAAGAGGCCTACTTCGACTGTACCTTTCCACAGACTCATACAAAGTAGCCGAAATCACTAATCCTTCTCCCAAGATGTCTTAAACCTCACTTTTCTCTTGAAGGTTCACTATTCATCGACTGCTCAAAATGTTAGGCCTATCAAAGGTAAAACAGCAATCCTAACCATATCACTGTTGTAAGTCTCACCAAGTTTGTGAAGGTATGCATGCATGTGTCTCTGCTTTTACCTAGTGACATGTTACATAAAAATAAACATACAAATACTTGAATACCTGTGTTTCAAACAGCATACTCTGTAAATTTGTGTACAAAAAGGTGTATGCATTTCTTTCTGCTCACAATACAGGGCACATGGGTATTCAATAGTATATTTGAGGGGCTCTATAACACCTATATACATAAGACATGTCTGCCTGTGCAACCGAATGACAGAGCAGAACTGAGAAGATTTGACCACCTATAGGAGAAGTTACCCGCTTTTTAAGCTACCATCTTCAGATGCATAACACATGTAAGAATACATGTACAAGTAGACATATACCTCAGTCACGAGAGCATGCAGACCTTTAAACTTGACAGCTTGCACTTCCCATTTGAGTACAGAAAGAGGCGAGAGAAGTTCAGAAAGAAGCAAGAGAGTTGCAGAAACAGGCAAGGGAGGTGCAGAAAGAGTGAACAGGGGTGCAAAAAGAGGCAAGAGAGGTGCAGAAAGAGGGAAGAAGGGTGCAGAAAGAGGCAAGGGGGTGCAGAAAGAAGCAAGAGAGGTGCAGAAAGAAGCAAGAGAAGTGCAGAAAGAAGCAACAGAGGTGCAGAAAGAGGCAAGAGGGGTGCAGAAAGAGGCAAGAGAAGTGCAGAAAGAAGCAACAGAGGTGCAGAAAGAGGCAAGACAAGTGCAGAAAGAGGCAAGAGAGTTGCAGAAACAGGCAAAAGAGGTGCAGAAAGAAGCAAGAGCAGTGCAGAAAGAACCAACTGTCCCTAAAACCTCTGGTTTTTTCAGTGAATTTCAAAGGTTTTTTAAATGCTAATTTCTAACTATAACGTGTCTGAAACCTATGGTTTTTTCAGTGAATTTCAAAGGTTTTTTAAATGCTAATTTCTAACTATAACGTGCCTGAAACCTATGGTTTTTAAGTGAATTTCAAAGGTTTTTAAATGCTAATTTGTAACTATAATGTGCCCCGCCCCCTCCCTTCACCACTGTGCAAACACGCCCTGTGGCGCGTTTTAAGTTGGGGGATTAAGTCCCTTGAATCATGAGGGTCCCTGGGGTCCAACCTAGCCCACCCTGTACCTCCAGTATGCGCCAGGGAGCTGCGTTACAGAGAGGTGTTCAGAGGCCATGCCCTTTTACACCTCTCTGCAACGCAGCTCTGTGGTGCTTTCTGGACGTACCTGGTGGGCTAGTTGGCCCCCAGAGACCCTCAGGATTGAAGAGGATTTAATTCCCATCTTAAACCCGCGCCACGGGGCCTGTTTGCACACATGTCACCTGAAGCCCCGCCCCTCCCTTCACCACTGTGCAAACGCGCCCCGTGGCGCGTTTTAAGTTGGAGGATTAAGTCCCCTTGAATACTGAGGGTCCCTGGAGTCCAACTAGCCCACCATGTACCTCCAAAAGCACCACAGAGCTGCATTGCAGAGAGGTGTAAAAGGGGCGTGGCCTCTGTACACCTCTCTGCAACGTAGCTCCCTGGCGCATACTGGAGGTTCCTGGTGGGCTAGTTGGCCCCAGGACCCCCAGTATTCAAGGGAATTACTTCACTTCTTACAACGCGCCAGGGGCGCGTTTGCAGACTGCTGCAGGGAGGGCGGGAGCCTCCGGCACGATGCCGTTTTTTTTTCTTAGTTTTTTTATGGGAGGGGGCTGCGTGGCCCCCTTCCCTCGGTGACTTTTGGCCCCGGGGACCCTATCCCCCGGGGCCTCAGCATGTTCTTTTTATTTTTTAAAAAGAAAAAAAAAACGGGAAGGCGGCCGCGTGGCCCCCCTTCCCTGGGCCTCTATTGGCCCCGGGGACCCCATCCCCCGGGGCATGCCCACTGTTTTTTTTAAATAAAATATTCAGAGGGGGGCTGCGTGGCCCCCTCCTCAGGCCATTTAAGGCCCCGGGGACCCCATCCCCCGGGGCCGGCCTTTGCGTCTTTTTAGGAGGGGGGCTGCGTGGCCCCCCTCCCGGGCCACTAATGGCCCCGGGGACCCCATCCCCCGGGGCCTGGCCACTTGTTGGTGACCGTGGGGGGGTCCCCAATGCCCGCACGGTCCCGCCGGCTCCCCGCGTCCTGCGGGAGCCGGCATTGCTTTTCCATAAGGGGAGCTGCTGACATGCATCTCCCCTTATGGAAAAGCAATCTGCTTTGCTTCATTGAAGCGAGAGCAGGTTTCCCTGCTCTTGCTTCAATGAATCAAAGCAAGTTTGCAATGACAGGACGGGAGCCGCGCGGCTCCCGTCCTGCCATTGCAAACAGCAGTGTCCCGGGGATAGGCATCCTGGGACACTGCAGGAGCCGGCCCTGGGTGGTGGCGGTTCCCAGGGCCACCACAGGCTCCAGGAGGGGGGCCGCGCGGCCCCCCTCCCAACATCAACTGAGCCCCGGGGAGGTGGTGGTCCCCGGGGCTTCGCGGGTCCAAAACGGACCCCCACATTTTCTTTCTAAGTGCCCCGGGGAGATGGCGGTCCCCGGGGTGTGTGGGGGGGCTGGAGCCCCCCCACACAGGTGATTAAAATTTAAAAAAAGAAGCCCCGGGGGGTGGCGGTCCCCGGGGCTGCGGGAGGGCGGAGAGCCCTCCCTCACCATTTTTTTTTAAAGCCCCGGGGGGTGGCGGTCCCCGGGGCTTGGGGGGGCCTTAGAGGCCCCCCTATAAAATATAAATCAACCCCCGCATGCCCCGGGACTTGGCCCACCCGGGGGCAAAATAGCCTTGAAGCGCGGGAGACCGCGCTTCGATTTTTTTTTTATCACAGCGGGATCCGCGCACCCTAAGCGCATCCCGCCGATTTAAAAACAAAAAATGCTTTTTTCTGCTCAGGGGGTCCTTGTGGGACCCCCTGAGCAGACCTAGGGGGTCAGGGTGTTTCTACCCTGCCCCCTTTTTGCGTTTTGCGTGCTTCGAATTTTTTTTTGTCTCGGCGGGATCCGCGCACCCTAAGCGCATCCCGCCGATTTAAAAAAAAAATGCTTTTTCTGCCCAGGGGTCCTTGTGGGACCCCTGAGCAGACCTAGAGGTCAGGGTGTTTCTACCCTGCCTCCTTTTGCGTTTTGCGCACTTGTTTCTGTGCCTCGGTTCTACCGAGGACAAAATGGCTGCCAACACTTCCTGATTTGGAGTGTTGACAGCCACTTGACAGCCAATTAGCATGCAGCTCGTGATCGGGAGGGTACGCGGACCCTACTCGTCCATAGATATATATGTGATTTTACTTTTGATTTTCTCAGGAACTACTGAACGGATTTACACCATTTAAGCAAAAGGCACGACTCTGAACCAAGGGCTACCTTTTGCCAAATTTGGTGTAATTCCGTTCAGCAGTTCGGCTGTAGCTGCGATGAAAGGTTCCTATGGAAAATTGCATGGGGAAAACACGTTTTGGGACCCCCTTTTTCGGCCCCGCTTGCCGAATCACCTCGAAACTTTCAGGATAGGAGCGGACCGGAGCGCCCCACAAGTTTTGAAAATTTCGCGAAGATTCGTCAACCGGCGCAAAAGTTATTTCAAATAGAATGTTGCAGATTTCCTATGGAAAATAGGTCCTAACTATAACTATCTACTGGTGACTGCCAGTAGATAATATATATTATCTACTGGCGGTCGCCAGTAGATAGTTATAGTTAGGACCTATTTTCCATAGGAATCCGTGACATTCTATTTGAAATAACTCTTGCGTCTGTTGACGAATCTTCGCAAAATTTTCAAACTTTATGGCCCGCTCCGGTCCGCTCCTACCCTGAAAGTCTCAGGTGATTCGTCAAGCGGGGTTCGAGAAAAAAGGGGTCCCAAAACGTGTTTTCCCATTCATTTTCCCATAGGAAACTTTAGACACGGCTACAGCCCGAACTGCTGAACGGAATTACACCAAATTTGGCAAAGAGGTAGTTCTTGGTTCAGAAAGAACCCTTTTTGTTAAATGGTGTAAATCCGTTCAGTAGTTCCTGTGAAAATCAAAATGAAAATCACATATATATCTATGGCCGCGTCGGATTCGCGCACCCTCCCGATCACGAGCTGCATGCTAATTGGCTGTCAACACTCCAAATCAGGAAGTGTTGGCAGCCATTTTGTCCCTCGGTAGAACCGAGGGACTGTATTGGCCCCGGGGACCCCATCCCCCGGGGCATGCCCTCGATTTTTGTTTTTTATTATTTTGGAGGGGGGCTGCGTGGCCCCCTCCTCAGGCCATTTAAGGCCCCGGGGACCCCATCCCCGGGGCCGGCCTTGCCCTTTTTTAAAAAAAAAAATTTATTTGGGGAGGGGGCTGCGTGGCCCCTCCCGGGCCACTTATGGCCCCGGGGACCCTATCCCCGGGGCCTGGCCTCTCATTGGAGACTGTGGGGGTCCCCAATCCCCCACAGTCCCAGCCGGCTCCCCGCCTCCCTGCGCGAGCCGGCATTGCTTTCCCCATGTGGAAAAGCAATTGGTTTGCATTTTGAAAGAGAGAGCAGGTTTCCTGCTCTCTCTTCAAAATGCAAACCAAGTTTGCTATGACAGGACGGGAGCCGCGAGGCTCCCGTCCTGTCATAGCAAACTACAGTGTCCCGGGGGTAGGCACCCCGGGACACTGCAGGAGCCGGCCCTGGGGGGTGGCGGTCCCCAGGGCCATCAAGGGCTCCAGGAGGGGGGCCGCGCGGCCCACCCGGGGGCAAATAAACATCGAAGCGCAGGAGACCGCGCTTCGATTTTTTTTTTTTTCGGCAGGATCCGCGCACCCTGAGCGCATCCTGCCAATTATTTTTTTTTTTTAAATGCTTTTTTCTGCCCAGGGGTCCTTGTGGGACCCCCTGAGCAGACCTAGGGTCAGGGTGTTTCTACCCTGCCCCCTTTGTGCGTTGCACACTTGCGATTTTTTTTTTCTCGGCGGGATTCGCGCACCCTCAGTGCATCCCGCCGATTTAAAAAAAAATACTTTTTTCTGCCCAGGGACAGTTATAGTTAGTTGGACATTTCACTCATACAAAACCATAGAAATTCCCCCGTTATAGTTAGTTCAGCTAACTATAACTCTGCGCCCCACAATGCACTGCTGATGACGTCACATATTACATCACTCATGACATGGTCAGTGACATCACTGATGACATCACTGTCCCTAAAACCTATGGTTTTTTAAGTGAATTTCAAAGGTTTTTTAAATGCTAATTTCTAACTATAACGTGTCTGAAACCTATGGTTTTTTCAGTGAATATATATATATATATATATATATATATATATATATATATATATATATATATATATGCTTGCAAATCCTGAGCCAAGTTCCTATTCCTTACGGACGGAAAATCAGGTACGGACCACTAACAGCTTTCAGTGGAATAAGTGCTTTATTGTACAAAGGATCTCCACTGCATGACGCGTTTCGACCGGGTTACCCCGGTCTTGATCACATGATATATATGTATATATTATTTTTATTCACTATTTTGTGGATTTGCAGATCCACCACAACATCCAGCACAGACCCCTTACTGAATTGAAGTAGATCCGCAGATCCTTGGGGCTATAAACAAATTAAAGGAGGGAGTTGTGCACCTGCAGGGGGAGTTAAGCATAGGGCCTGACCGCAGACGGAGGCCATGTATGGCAAGGGGTTGTGCACCCAACCCACACTGTGCACTGCCAAAAGCCATGTGCTGCTTGGTACACACGCTGGGGGTTGGGCGCAGAGCCTGGCCGCAGATCACTCGTGCCATAAAGTAATCATAACTCACACCCTCGCCTTGCGCTGCAAATTACCTCACATATTACATGACTTAGAACATGCTCTATGATATCATTGATAACATCACTGCAACATCTGAAACTACATCATAGATGACAACACTTGTGCATGGCATGTCTTGAGTTATAGTTACTTTATGGCATAAGTTATAGTTGTTTGAGATAAATACAACTGGTGAATTTCAGTTGTTTTGTTCATTTATAACTGTATGCTTTCACTGACATTTGCGCTTAATTGGAACATTCTTTTAACCTTTGGCTTTTTTCAGTGAATTTCCAAGTGTTTTAAAATATATATAGTACGGGTTCTCAAAACTAGGTGCTATTATAATACGTAACCCTCTGTGGATTCTGCCAACCTCCACATATCTCTGTAGAGACTTCGTCTTCCACCATTTTGTCAATTCGCTGCATGACAGTTTCGGAAGTCTTCTCAGTTTAGCCATCAAATCTCCACTTTCTCTGTCATTCTTATCAATACTACCGTTGCACGACTAGGCACTTTCAATGTCCTCATCAATTACTTTTTTCGCTGTTTGCTCCAGCTCCCTAACTGCGTCGGCAAACATCATTGATATTATTCCTCCTCAGAGTGTGTGCTCATCCAAAAACTTTCAATCACGATATGCTGATAGTGAGTGTCCCTTTCCTGTGTCAGCAGTGTCTTACCTGAGGGAGTTAACCAGCCGCCATGCGTCCTATGACCCTCTGAATGCCGGCACTCAACCTTCAGGTCTCTCTTCGCCTATGGGGCAGCTCTGCACCTCTCCCCTTAGAAACTTATCGGTCAACCGCCGCACACCGCGGTACTCCTGATCAAGGGTGGTGTTGGTCCACGGGTCAGCTACCCATTAAAATGCATAAAGAATCCAGGCACAGCATTCAAGAACCAGACTCCAAAACTCCAAGGTCTTCAATATTTAATTTTATTGCAATGCTGGCAATTACGCGTTTTGGCCAGTATCGGCCTTGTTTACTTTGAGGGAACTGCCATCATTATTGCGTTATTTACATGCTTGCATGCTACACGGTACAATGAACATAGTAAAAATACTTGTGACAAGCTTATTGCCTGTTTCATTTCCAAAATATCTTGTGATTTTCAGAAATACAGCCATAAATTAAATCATTCATGGAAAACGTAAAAAATGTAAATCAAACTTGTAATTACAGATCCTCTTGAAAAAATTTATGTGTGTTTGTACGTTCAATTTAGCCCGGACTTTAACTGGACTCCTAATGGTAGGTATGGTAAAAATAGTTCAATACCTGCATGATTACTCTTGGGCATGGATACACATTTTATCCACTCAGCGACATTCATGTCAATTTGTGAACAACGGTGTTGTTAAACAAGAAGTAGTTGATCTCTAAACACCATCTGGCCATTTTTACCAACATATCAGTGTGCCTCAGCAACACCATAGGTCTTTCACACAAAAAATGCTGCATAGCTTAAAGACCATCAATCAATCAATCAGGATTTATAAAGCACAGCTAATCTTCCGATAGGGTATCCAGGCACTTGCACTTCCTGGAGGCTTATTCAAACAGCCGGTCTTGAGGGCCGTTTGCAATTCTGAGGTGATGGTCCAGAGTTACGCGGGGAGGCTGTTCTAGGTCTTAGCTGCGATGCGGGAGAAGGAGCGTCCTCCACTCCTGCTTCGGTACATGTGGGAGTATGGGAAAGTGAAAGTCAGGTGGAGCGTAGTCTTCTGGACGGTTGGTGGAAGTTCAGGCGGTGGTTAATGTAGGCAGGTCCTTGGTTGTTTAGAGCCTTGTGTGCATGGGTTAGCAGCTTGAATTGGCATCTCTTCTGTACAGGGAGCCAGTGGAGTTTCCTGAGGTGGGGTGTGATGTGGGTTCGTCGGGGAAGGCCGAGGATGAGTCTGGCTCTGATGTTTTGTATTGTCTGAAGTCTCTGTAGGAGGTGTGCGGTGATTCCTACATAGAGGGCATTGCTGTAGTCCAGTCGGCTGGTGAAGAGGGCTTGAGTCACAGTGCGTCTCGTGTGAAGGGGTAGCCACTTGAAGATCTTATGTAGCATGCGCAGAGTGAGGAAGCAGGCGGAGGAAACGACATTGATCTGTGATTTCATGGTGAGCTTGTTGTCAATGATGATTCTGAGGTTTCTGGCGTGGTTGGAGGGAGTGGGTGCGGGTCCTAAGTCTGATGGCCAGCAGGAGTCATGCAAAAAGAACAATTGTTGGACAGAATGCAGAACAATGTCATACATTCACCCCAGTACAGAGATCTGGGCCTAAATCCATCATTTTTTTGCTCGCCATTCCAGTTTGGACCCAGCCATATGCAAATCAGTCCTGACCCTGCGCCCCATGGGAACAGTCCAGCCCGAACTGCCAGGCCAGGTCCTTCCTGGACTGGAAACAAGCATCCTAGGGCCGGTTTCGGGCTTTCAGCCCTCATCAGCCAGGATAGCTTGACTCCAGTGGCATGGAGTGCACTGTTGCTGCTCTTGCCAGAGATCAGTACTTCGGTCTTCTCTGTGATCAGCTGTAGGCAGTTACTCTCCATCCAGTCGGCGATGTTTGTCAAGCACCTGTGGAAGTTGGTTCTGGTGGTGGTTGGTCGTCAGTGAGTGAATGGATGAGTTGGATGTCGTCCTCGTAGGAAATTATGTTGAGACCGTGGTATCTGATGATGTTGGCCAGCGGGGTCATATATGTATTGAAGAGTGTGGGGCTGCGGGATGAGCCCTGGGGGACACTGCAGGTGATCTCCTTGGGTTCAGAGGTGAAAGGCGGGCTCTTCCAGTGAGTAAGGAGGTGGTCCATCTGAGCGTGTCCCCTTGGATGCAGAGGTGAAGGAGTCTTTCGATCAGTGTGTGGTGGGATACGATGTCGAAGGCTGCAGAGAGGTCAAGAAGGGTCAAAGCTGCTGTTTCTCCTTGGTTGAGGAGGGTTGGTATGTTGTCGGTGGCTGCAATCAGGGCAGTTTTGGTGCTTAGATTGCTGCGGAAGCCGAATTGGGAGTTGTCGAGTAGCTGGTTCTGCTCCAGGTCTGTCATGAGTTGATTGTTGATGATCTTTTCCACTACCTGCACTTGGAATGTTGGGTCTGTGGAGGGTTTTTTGTGTAGTGGTCTGACTTTGGCGTGTTTCCAGGTGTCAGGAAATGTTGCGGTGGTGATAGAGGTGTTCAGTAGGGTGGTGAGTACCGGACCGATCCTTTGGTTTCCGAGGTTGAAGATGTGGTGCGTGCATGGGTCTGTGGGAGCTCCCGAGTAGATGGATTTCATGGTGGAAGTGGTGTCCTGGGTGGAGAGGCTATGCCAGGTGGTCAGTGCGTGGTTTGTGTCAGTTACGGTGGTGGCGTATCTGTCAAGGAAATCTGTAGGTGTGGGTTGGGGTTCGAAGTTTCTGTATATGGTTGCAATCTTGTTTTGGAAGAAGTGGGTGAGGTTGTCGCACAGCTCCTGTGAGGGTATGATGTTGTTTTCGCTGGCAGCTGGGTTGGAGAATTCCTTAATGATGTTGAAAAGTTTCTTGGTATTGTTGATGCTGGTTTTGATGTGTGCAGCAAGGGCTGTCTTCTTTGTTGCCCTCAGCAGGCAGTGATAGAGGTTGAGGGAGGTCTTGAAGGCTTCCCTGTTGGAGGTGTCTTGCTAGTTTGCCACCTCCTCTCCAACTGTTTGCTGTCTCATTTCACTGTTCTGAATTCTTGGGTGTGCCAGCTGGCCTTTTTTCATTTGATTTTCTGTGGATTTTGCTCTTGCTGGGGATGATGCTGTCTGCACAATCGTTGATCCAGGCGTTGAAGTTTTTCACTCCCTATTCGAGGTTGGTGGCAGTACCAGGGTTGGAGGTGTTGAGGGCGTTTGCCCAGCTGGTCTCTGGGCTTTTGTTCCACCTTCGGTGGGGGTGTTGGTCATCTTGAGGGTGGTGGTGCAGGGGCTTGAGATGCTGAAGTGGATGATGGAGTGATCGGTCCATGTGAGTTCTGTGACATGGCTTTATTTGACGTGGTTGCTGGAGGTGAAAATTGAGTCCAGTGTGTGTCCTGCATTGTGTGTAGGGTCGTGGACGACCTGGGTCAATCTGAGGCTGCACATACTGTCAAGGAGGTGTGCAGTGTTTTTGTCGTTGGGGTTGTTGATGTGGAAATTTAGGTCACTGAGGAAGATGTAGTCCTTGGAGTCTAAGGCTAGGGGCGCAATGAAGTCTGCAATGGGCTTGAAGAAGCTGGAGCACGGGCCTGGGGGTTGATATGCAAGGGTGCCTTTGATGGTTGTCTTGTCGTCCGTGTGGAGCTTAAAGTTGAGATGTTCTATGGGGGTGGTGGTGTTGTCAGTGGTGGTGGCACACTGTAAGGTCTCTCTGTGGATGATGGCTGTTCCTCCTCCCGGCTTGTTGGTGCGGTCCTGGTGAGTGATTTTATATCCGTTGGGGATCGCTGTGGCAATGTCTGGGGCAGATGTGGAATTGAGCCAGGCCTTAGTGAGGAAGATGATGTCGGGTGTGAGGGTGGTGATGAGGTCCCATAGTTCAGTGGAATGCTTAGATAGTGAGTGTGTGTTTAGAAGGGCGCATGCAAGTTGGTGTTTTTGTTTAGGTGGTGTCTGTGGTGTGTTTGGGGTGGGGCTTGTTGGTGGGCTGCTGTGTGTGAAGTGGCAGGTGAAATGGAAGTGGGTGCAGGTGAAAGGTCTTACCATGGAACATGTGTCGGCACGGTAGAAGTGTTTGTTGGGGCATCTGGGGTTGAGGGAATAGAGCTCACAGTGATTAATACTGGTGTACAATGAGGTTACGTCCATGGAGATCAGAATATAACCCTTCTCCCACGGAAGGTCAAACACTTGCTTTTAAAAGTCTCCAGTATCCTATACGTAAGACAGTAGGTTTTTTTCATAATCCTGTAGAAAAGAATCCACATATTTAGAGGTGTTCTCAAACAGGCTCTCAATAGCCTAAGTAATCGGATGCCCTGGATTGTTTTTTTTAGGTCCTTATGTACTTTCGGTATTAGATAAAATATTGACATTTTAGCATTATCTCTTCTGAGAAGCCAAAATTCCTCCTGTGATAGTAGCCCTGTATTATGCCATTCTGTAAGTTCACTATGGCCCTCCAACTCCACCTCTTTGGCTCTTTGGGTGAAAGTTTTCATGTAGCAGTGAGTGTTGTTAGATTGTTTGAGTGCTTCATCCTTATACAGCTTTAACTGCCAAAGAACAATGTTCCTGCCTTTATCTGCACTCCTTACCAACATACTCGAATTGGCTTGCAGTTTCTTTATTAGTATATCGTATGCTGATCTGTTGACATTTGGTTTCATTCTTCATTTGCTTTTGGAAATTAGTAGTTTTTTAATTTCTTGTCTAACCAGCTCTGCAAAAACATCTAATCCATCCCTTGCCAGATTAGGTATGAAGGTGGAAGGGGGTTTAAAAGGGGTTGTTGCTTCCCCATACACTTACAACTCCATTGTGGAGATAATATTTTCCTCTGTAACTGTTTCTTGTATCCTCTGTATTTCATTCTCAAGTTGTTTTAATTCCATCAGTAACTTCATATCTGACACTTTAAGATTTTTGTTCTTATCTTGAGTTGTTATCAAATCCGGTTGTTTGTACTTCACTTGTGTGGCATAGAATATTTTAAGTTTAAGTTTTCTGATGAATTTATACATGTCCACACAGGTTTGTGTTTAGTTAAAACTTTTTTCAGGGCGGAAAGACAAGCCTAGTGTTGAAATTTGCTCTTCAGCTTGACTTAAATTGATGTATGACAAATTGATGATCGGTGCTTGGTCCATATCCACTTGTGATTGTACTTGCTTCTCGCTTTTGTATCCTGAGCTGGAATTATTTTGTTGTCTAATTCTCGGTCTTTTTCTATTCCTCATTTTCTCGGTTGTTCTTACCTTCTGGGTCTCAAGTTTTGAGTCCTATCTAACTGTAAAAAATACAGCTCATCAGCTACCGATGGTACGTCTCGTGGGTTACTCCTTTGACTTGTAGTGGGTTCATCAATATCAGTTTCTACGACTGAGCTCACTTCTGTTACTGTTTCACTCTGATACTGCTCTTGTCTTTGCCTGTCACTTTTGCATTGTCTTTGTCTCCTGGTATCGAACCGTCAGGCAAAAACGAAGATTTGCCCCATTTCATAATCGTTTTTGCCTTGTTTAAATATCAGAGTTTTCCGGTTGATGATAATCTCCTCTTGCTTATTAAGCCTTCATTTCCTTTCTGCCACAAAATTATTTACTTTTTCTTGATTGGCATCTTGTGACAATTCTACATTCAATTTGTCAATTTCCTGCGTGATGGTTTGTCTGTCCATGTAAGCATATTTTATTAAAATCTGTACCAATCGTAAAGAAGCATTAGTGTTACTCTGCTCCCATTCCTTCAACATGTCGGGTGTAGGTTCTCAAAACCGGGTACAATTATAATCTGCAATCCTCCGGAGATTCTGCCAACCTCCACATATCTCTGTAGGGACTTGCTCTCCCGCCATTTTATCAACAATCTGTGTGACAGTTTCTCAAGTCTTCTCAGTTTGACCATCAAATCTCCACTTTGTCTGTCATTCTTCTCAATATTACCGATGCGCATCTAGGCACTTTCAATGTCCTCATCAAATACTTTTTTCGCTCATCACTCCTGCTCCCTAACTGCATCGCAGACATCATTGATAGTTTTTCTTTTCAGAGTGTGTGCTCATCCAAAGATCTTCACTCACAGTACGCTGATAGTGAGTGCCCCTTTCCTGTAACATCAACCGCTTACCTGAGTAATTTAACTGGCCGCTCTGTGTCCTCTGACCCTCCGACTGCCTGCAGTGAACTGTCAGGTCTCTTCTCACCTATGGGGGGCTCTGCAGCTCTCCACTCAGAAACTTATTGGTCAGTCGCCACACGCCACAGTGCTCTTGATCAAGGGTGGTGCTGGTCCACCGGACAGCTATCCATTAAAATGCAGAAAAGATCCAGTGACAGCATTCAAGAACCAGATGCCAGCACTCCAAGGTCCACAATCTTTCAATTTATTTCAATGTTGTCAATTACGCATTTCAGCCGGTAACGGTCTTGTTCACATTAAGTGAACCGGCATCATTATTGCGTATTTACATGCTTGTGTGCCGCATGGCATAATGAACATGGCAAAAATACTTGTGAAGAGCCTATTGCTGGTTTCATTTCCAAAATATTTTGTGATTTTCAGAAATAAACCCATAAATTAAATCGTTCCAAAAGTAGTTGTGGATTCCACAAGTGTAGCAAGTGCAAGGCCTGCAAGTATGGAGTTAACAAGACACACTTTAAGACATCATTAGAGAGAAGCCCACAAACCATCAGGGGGGTCTATATATGCAGAATAGACTATGCTGTATATGTACTGGAATGCCCTTGTGAGCTCCAATACGTGGGCAGCACTAAACACCAAGTGTCCAAACGGAGATTGCAGCATGTTAGAGCCATAAAACATAGAGATAAAACCTATCCAGCGGCAAGACATTTTACAGAAAGCCATGACAACAAAGACAGAGAGCTAAGATATTATGTCATAGATGTAGTGCCTAGAACCATCAGAGGCAATAATAGGAAAAAAGGTCCCAGGAAATTGGAATCCATTTACATTCTCAGATTAGATAGTGAAAGTCAAGGAGGGCTTAATATTGATGAAGAACTTTATACGCACTTATAGAATGCTGTATATTTCCATTTGATTTTTTTGTCTTTATCAATTCATGATTTGAGTCTTTTGATCTCCAGTTTTTCTAACTGTGTTTTTTATGGGGGATCCCCTAATAGGGATGCCAAATTAGTTTCGAGTAACTCAAATTTTGAGCTAGAATAGATGCAGCGTTTTCTATGGCTAAGTCGATTTTGACATTAATTCAACAATGATTAGCACATATGGGCTTAATTGATTTCCGAGCAATAAGCGCGAATGCAGTTATATAACTTTTAATTTTTCATTTCCTACTGTGGAATGTGCATTTGTAGAGAAAGAATAAGTGTATAGGGAAGAATACACCCACTTGGGCTGCATCCCTTATTATTTTCGTATATTTTTGTGGACATTTTTACACGTTTCATAAACTGTTAAGACGGTGTGGAAAAATGTAAAAGCCCACTCTGGCTTTATTTTTCATCTTTTTTTCATAATTGTTTCATGTATATTGTTTATGTGGAATTTGAGTGCATGATTTGCAAACTGCTAACACCGTTGTTTACAAATTGACATGAATGTCATCGAGCAGATAAAATGAGTACCCATGCTCAAGAGTAATCATGGCAGTATTAAAGTATTTCTACAGTGCCTACTATTAGGAGCCCAGTTAGAGTTTGGGCTAGATTGAAAGTACAAACACACATATGTTTTCAAGGGGATCTGTAATTACAAGTTTAATGTATATATTTTACGGTTTTCCATGAATGATTTAATTTATGGGTGTATTCCTGAAAATCAAAAAATATTTGTCACAAGCATTTTTACTATGTTCATTGTGCCGTGTGGCATGCAATCACATAAATAACGCAATAATGATGGCAGTTCCCTTAATGTGAACAAGGCTGATAACGGCTGAAGCGCTTAATTGGTGACAGTGATATATTGAGGACTTAGGAGTGCTGGCATCTGGTTCTTGAATGCTGTGAATGGATCATTTATGTATATATATATATATATATATATATATATATATATATATGTATGTATGTATACTTATGATATGATGGTAGAATACTTTTTTATTGTGATACACATTATGCCGCACCATAATATAAACATGAAGCTTACGCAATGGTTTTTAATATTTCCACGAGTATATTTGGTATTAATTGAGTGTCTCACTTAGCACTAGTACTTTAGAAGGTCAGTATGACCTATGGTGGCACTTTACAGGCATATAGCACTTTCATTTATTGGCATAGTTTGCACATACTTTAGGGCCTGCGCAGCTGGGCACTTCCTCACGACCAATAATGCGATCATACTATCGCAAGAGGTAGTGTCATATATATTGTAGCATTTATGCGGATAGATTGCAAGTGGCGAGGCTCTACCGATTGCGGTGTAATGCACTTTCGTCTCATTGCTTACATGGTTTTATGCGATATTTGCACAGTCCCGTTTATGGGCTCATAAACGGGCTTGGAGGATGGTCTTTCCAATTTGATTACTTATGTACTGTAATTGGTATGTTGTTATTGAAATAATTATTTTAACAACTATTCATGCTTTTATAATCAA
This sequence comes from Calotriton arnoldi, assembly GCA_963921515.1. Lineage (NCBI taxonomy): Eukaryota > Metazoa > Chordata > Amphibia > Caudata > Salamandridae > Calotriton > Calotriton arnoldi. The sequence goes on from CAWUFW010025591.1 coordinate 40,645, forward strand.
ATGTTTTACCATATTTATTACAGTATTTATAGCCATATATTTACCATGTATTTACATAGTGCGTCTATTTAACTCAAATTTTGCTCCCCAAAGAAGACGCCGCACAGGGAAGGTTAACTCCTTTATTTGAAGACCGCAGGTAAGTCAGCATTGCACCCCAAATCAAATTGCAGGCCTAACGCGTTTCAGATGCCACTCGTCCTTGTTCACAGGCTCAAAAGCAAAAAGGAACAGCCAGCAATGTTAGTGGAAACACCTGCTCAGTTTTTAAATGTCCCGCCCCAGTGGGCGTATACTTCATTGCAACAGCAGTTATATATGACCCGAAGTAATGCCGTCCCATCTCACTAATTGACTTCGTTGTCAAGGTGATCGAGTGAGTGGTGCTCAATAGGTTAACATCATAGGCTTATGAGACCCATACCCTTTCTGATTTAAATACTCTGGTTTGAGTACCATCGATCAATGATTAAATTCGCATTCAATTATTGATAACTATACAGGGCCAGATTAATCAAAGTTTTGTGTTGCCCTTGTGGGGAAACAGCCTTTACAACGAAAGTGTTACAACGCATGCCATTACAACGCATGTTGTTACAACGCGAAAGGCTTGTTGCAGGGGTAGAAGGTGTTGGAGTTAACTCCAACACCTTCCCTACTGTTGCACACACTGGAGTTTGAATAGTAAATTATACTATTCCAACTTCCAGCGCACCCCGACAGCAAGTCAGGGTAAAGGTATGCGTTGTAACGGCATGCGTTGTAATGGCATGCGTTGTAATGTCATACAACCCCCTTATGTCACCCAAGGTAAGACAAGGATAACGCAACACTAAAGTCAGATTTACCAAGCCATGCAAGGCCACCTTGCATGGCCTTGCAATGCTTGGTAAATCTGGAGTAACGTAAGGCAGAGCAAATTAATGCCTTACGCTACTCTGCCCCAGGGATGCATTCCATGGCTGGGGCATGGGTGCTCATACATATCTGCCCATGGATTTTGGTGCATTCCCAGATTTACCATTAGTGATAGAATTGGAAATGCATCAAAATGCTACATCTCCCCAAGGGAGGCGTAACTAGGAGAAATATGTTTATTTCTCCTTTGTTTTCCTCTTTCTACATGTGCCCCATTTTGCAGCACACATAGAAAGAGGAAAAAACCTCAGAAGACTGTTTTTGTGCAGGAAAGTGTCACTTCCTGCACAAAACAATCCTACTAACAACTCGTGCTCTCTTGCACCATGGTGCAAAGGTGCCTGCTTTGGCGCTAGGCAGCAGTTTGTGAGCCAGCACTGGCAGAGATTGCACCGTATAATGTTGGATACAGTACATTCCTGCCCTCTCCCTTTCACACAGCACAGCGCAGCCCAGCAAGGTGGCTTGCTGCGTTTCGTGAATATTTGATAAATCTGCCCAACAGGGAGAAAAGCTGGCTTCATTTACATGGCTTTTATGGATCCGACATCAGCCTTTGGCAGAGTGAATAAAGCTAAACTATGTAACTTGCTCTTGTCTCTGGAGGTAGATCCCGACATTGTAGTCTTTCTTTAAGATCTGCACATGAATATGTCAGCAGTCGTCCAATATAATAACGATGGTTCATGAACAGAGCCCTTTAGGGTCAAGAGTTGGGTGTGCCAAGGGAGTATCCTAACCCTGGTTTTGTTTACTTTATGTATAAATGGTTTAGAAAAGCACCTTTTAAATAATGGTCAGAATTTTCCCATGGGTGATAAGCGGCCTCTTCCTGCATTATTGTATGCAGATGATGTGGTCCTCTTAGTCAGAACAGCGGTGGTACTGCAACAGATAATGGACTCATGTGTAGCTTTTATGGGCGTATGAGGTCTAGCAACAAATTACAATGAATCTTTTGTGATGGTGGTGGTGCGACCCAGATTGACCAGATCTAAAATCTTCTGCCCCAGGGGCACATATTGTCCAAAGTTAATTCCTTCTATTTTTGTCTTGATGTTTTATTTTGCATAGATTTTATACTAATTCAAAATAAAGATTATTGAATTGAAATTAAAAGACATAACCTTTAGCCAAATCTATTAGAAATTAAATAAAGATAAGAACGTTAGTGATAATGGTTTCACTTTTATGCGTACCAGAATAGCACCGGAGAGGTCAGCCAGGTAGTGGGGATCCTCAAGGACATTCAACAGCAGCAGGCTGCCCATCATGCCCGCTTGGACTCCCACATGTCCCGTGTGGAGACACACATGTCTGGCATGGAGTCCAAGTGGGACACATTGGAACAACTGACAGCGGTGCAGAGGGAC
>CAWUFW010025592.1:0-42932 GCA_963921515.1 Calotriton arnoldi
TAAAAAAAAAAAAAAAAGAATATCATGGCCTTGGCCAGGAGTGCCAGGTAGCTGAGACCAGGGACACAGGCAGACAGAATCATAAGGGAAGGTTTTAAGAGGACCAGGAAACAAATGACTAGGGAGACCAGGAAGATCAGGGCAAAGAGTATCATGACCTTGAGTACCAGGTTCAGGAGGACCAACGTGAGAAGGAAAAGGAGGATCAGGTCTATGGTGATCACAGCCTGGAGGTCCAGGCCACAGGGCTAGGAACAGAATGAACAGGAAGATGAGCAACATGATAGCCAGGCCCAGGAAGACCAGATAAAGGAAGACCATTGTGAATTTGTGTAGATGCAGGAAGATCAGGACCAGATCAGGACCAGGGGTGCAGAATAATCAAGGAAGATGAGGGGGAAGTGCTAGGAATACCAGGAGGACCAGAGCCAAGAAGACCAGGACCTGAACAAGGAGGATTAGACATATCCAGGAACAGGCCTAGGAGTGCCAGGTGGACCATGACCATAGGAGAGTGCTCAGTGGAGCAGAAAGACCAGGACCTGGGGGTAGCAGGATTAGGGTGAGGAAGATCAGGAGGACCAGAACAGCCAGAGCAAGGAAACTAAGCAGACTGGACCTGGATGTCAAGGAGAACAAGGATCAAAATAATGAGGCTCAGAAGGACCCAAACAAAGAGAACCAGGGCCAAGAGGTCCCAGACCATTGGGTGAAGTTCCAGAAGGACCAAAAGGACAAGGCACATGGTCAGGAGGCCAAAGATGATTCAAACCAGGAAGACAAGGGTTAAGAGGGCAAGGCCTAAGAGGGCCAGGACACGATTCTAGGTAGGCAGAGAGGACCAGCAGGTCCAGGAACTGATGCACTAGGAATTAGATGAGTAGGGTAAGAAGGATCAGAAGGACTAGGTCAAATTGGCGAGGGTCATTGCTGGGCAAACCAAAGTGAGAATGAGGAAGAATAGGAGAACAGGACTTGAAGCATCAAGAGGAGATGGCCAGCCAATAGAGCAAGAGCTAAGAGGAATATAGCAAGCAGGACGAGTGTGACCACAAGCAAGAGGAAAAGAAAGCTCTAGTCACAGACTCCCAGGAGTATCAGGACCTGGCCCACCAGGACAAGCAGGACCAATACAAGAAGGAAAAGGAGGACTAGGACAGGGAAGTCCAGGATGACAGGAGCCATGATGACCAAGCCAAATGGCTATAGCTAAGAACAGAATGACCTGAACAAGGAGGATCAAGACCAAGTAGACAAGTTAGTCCAAAATGACAACGAGCAGGACGACCAAGGCCCAGAGTATCATGATATGTTGGAGGAGGACCCGGAGAACTAGTCAGGTAAGGAGTAGGAGTACAAGACCCATTAAGACCAGGGACCAGATGGGGAGGATTAGGTGGATTAAAAGGATCAGAATAAGCAGGACCAGCAACAGGGCTAGGAGGACCAGAGAGGGCAGAACCAAAGGGACCAGGACCTGATGTTCTAAGTGGATCAAGAGGACTGGGAGCTGGCTCATTAGGACTAGGTTTGCAAGGATCAGGAGATCCAGTACAACTGGAGCCATGAGGACCAATGGGACCAGACCAGGACCAAAGTGACCAGTCCAACCTAAGAGGACTTAATAAGGAGGACCATGATCTGTGTATGTAGTACCAGGTAGACCACAAGGACAAGCACTAGAGCGAGGAGCATCATGATGACCAAAACCAGGAAGACTAGGAGAGCCAGGACAACAGAGCTAGGTTGATAAAGAACCTAGCACACCAGCAGGATCAGGGTGGGGATCAGTAGTACCAGGATCAAGAGACTCAGTAAGGGCTAATACCTGGATGAGCTAGGAGCAGGACCAGGAAGACCAGGGGAAGGGAGGACTACAGCCAGGAGCACCAGATTTGGGAAACTAGTACAGGATGATCAGAAGTATACCAAGGTCAGGATGAGGATCAGAAAGACCGAAACAACCTATAAAAGGAGGACTTGAAACAGGACTAGGAGGAAGATCAATGCCTAAAGGCATAGTAGGACCTTGGAGAGATTGTCAAAGATAGGGAACAGGAGGACACCAATGTGATTTTTGGCCACATGCATTAGGATATCCCTTTTATAAATGGTTCTTATTCATGCTTCTTTTGCTGCCCACCCATAGAAACCCCCATCTCTTCAGCCCACTGAATTGGTAAGTATTTGCTGAAAAATCAGAGCATGCAAAGTGAATAAAAAGCTGAGACTGTAACACTCTGAACTCTGAGTGACAGAAGATGAAGTCTAATGCTGGCACAGTAGTCTGAGGGTAGATCGGATAGCATAGGGACTGAAACTTGGCAGAGGAGTTTACAAGCAGTTGAGTGAAAATGAGTGTGGTCTGTGAAGGATGGCATAAAGGGTTTAACCCCTTCGCTGCTAGGCCTTTCCCCCCCCTGTGCTAAGCCTTTTTTTGGCTATTTGGGGTAGTTCGCGCTTAGGCCCCTGTAACTTTTTGACCACATAAGGTATCCGCGCCAAATTTGCGTCCTTTTCTTCCAACATCCTGGGGATTCTAAAGGTACCCAGGGTTTGTGGATTCCCCTGGAGGGGACCCAGAAATTAGCCAAAATACAGCAAAATTTTGGGTTTTTGGGGAAAAATGGGAAAAAAGTGCTGCAAATGAAAGCATCTGGGCTTTTCGCTGCAAATGATATCAAAAAAGGGTTTGTGGGGCTGAAATCACCATTTTCCCAGCTTTTAGGGAATGCCAGACTTTTGTCAGAAAACCAAAACATTTTACACAGTTTTGGCATTTTTCTGGGACATAGCCTATTTTTGCTATTTTTTGTGCTTTCAACCTCCTTCCAGTTAATGGTAGAAATGGGTATAAAAGCAATAATGGATCCTGGAAAGCTATACATTTTAGTAAAGTAGACAAAATTCTGAATTCATCAAGGGGTCATTTGTGTAGATTCTTCAAGGTTTCTTTATAGAAACTAACAGTTAGATATAGGAAAAATTAAAAATTAGTTGGAAAAAACAGCCTTTTGTGTCAACGTTTTCACCTGTAACTTCTTCTAATTATGACAGCTCTTTGAAAGCAATATACCGTTACATCCGCGGGACCTTACTGGTTGTGGGGATATATAGGACTTGTAGGTTCACCAAGAACCCGACGAACCCAGAGCCAATAACTGAGCAGCGACTTGCAATGGTTTTTATTATGTACCGGGTATATAGCAATTATTTTGGGAAAATGTATACATGGAAAAATTGTTATGAAAGACACCTATGTGTTTCTGAAATGGGAACAAAATGTAGATTTTAGAAACAGTAGATATTTGCACATTTCCGAAATTGGGAGTACCCATACTAGCATGAGAATTATAGGTCATTTTTCAAAATGACTTATTTTTTACACATTGTCTTTCATTTGGAAGGCAGAAATGCATCGAAAGTCAATAGGTAATAACAGTTGCTCTACAATTCTGTGTTACCCTAAGTCTCCCGATAAAAATGGTACCTCACTTGTGTTGGTATGCCTTGTGCCCACAACAGGAAATGGCTCAAAATACAATGTGGACGTACCACATTTTCACAATGAAAAATTACCCTTTTTTGCAAAGTGCCTAGCTGTAGTTTTTGAACCCTAGCTCTGCGGGCACTTAGGAAACCTAGCAAACCTATACATTTTTGAAAACTAGACACCCAGGGAATTCAGGATGGGGTGACTTGACTGGCTTTCACCAGGTTCTGTTACCCAGAATCCCTTGCAAACCTAAAAAATTGGCAAAAAAAACACATTTTCCTCACTTTTCTGTGGTGGAAAGTTCTGGAATCTGCGTGGATGCACAAAATTCCACCCGCCCCGCGTTCCCCAAGGTCTTCCAAAAAAATGGTACCTCACTTGTGTGGGTAGGCCTAGTGCCCGCGACAGGAAGCAGCGCAAAACGCAACGTGGATACACCACATTTTCACAGTGAAAAATGACCCTTTTTTTGCAAAGTGTCTAGCTGTAGTTTTTGAACCCTAGCTCTGCCGGCACTTAGGGAAAGCTAGCAAACCTATACATTTTTGAAAAGTAGACACCCAGGGGAATCCAGGATGGGGTGACTTGACTGGCTCTCACCAGGTTCTGTTACCCAGAATCCCTTGCAAACCTAAAAATTGGCAAAAAAAACACATTTTCCTCACTTTTCTGTGGTGGAAAGTTCTGGAATCTGCGTGGATCCACAAAATTCCACCCACCCGGTGTTCCCCAAGGTCTTCCGAAAAAAATGGTACCTCACTTGTGTGGGTAGGCATAGTGCCCGCGACAGGAAGCAGCGCAAAAAGCAACGTGGACGCACCACATTTTCACAGTGAAAAATGACCCTTTTTTTGCAAAGTGCCTAGCTGTAGTTTTTGAACCCTAGCTCTGCCGGCACTTAGGGAAACCTAGCAAACCTATACATTTTTTAAAAGTAGACACCCAGGGGAATCCAGGATGGGGTGACTTGACTGGCTCCACCAGGTTGTTACCCAGAATCCCTTGCAAACCTAAAAAATTGGCAAAAAAACCACATTTTCCTCACTTTTCTGTGGTGGAAAGTTCTGGAATCTGCGTGGATCCACAAAATTCCACCCACCCCGCGTTCCCCAAGGTCTTCCAAAAAAAATGGTACCTCACTTGTGTGGGTAGGCCTAGTGCCCGCGACAGGAAGCAGCGCAAAACGCAACGTGGACGCACCACATTTTCACAGTGAAAAATGACCCTTTTTTTGCAAAGTGCCTAGCTGTAGTTTTTGAACCCTAGCTCTGCCGGCACTCAGGGAAACCTAGCAAACATATACATTTTTGAAACGTAGACACCCAGTGGAATCCAGGATGGGGTGACTTGACTGGTTCTCACTAGGTTCTGTTACCCAGAATCCCTTGCAAACCTAAAAAATTGGCAAAAAAACCACATTTTCCTCACTTTTCTGTGATGGAAAGTTCTGGAATCTGCGTGGATCCAAAAATTACACCCACCCCGCGTTCCCCAAGGTCTTCCGAAATCAATGGTACCTCACTTGTGTGGGTAGGCCTAGTGCCCGCGACAGGAAGCAGCGCAAAACACAACGTGGACGCACCACATTTTCACAGTGAAAAATGACCCTTTTTTGCAGAGTGCCTAGCTGTAGTTTTTGAACCCTAGCTCTGCCGGCACCTAGGGAAACCTACCAAACCCACACTTTTCTGAAAAGTAGACACCCGGGGGATTCAGGGAGGTATGGCTTGCGTGGATCCCCCAATGTTTTCTTACCCAGAATCCCCTGCAAACCTGACATTTTGCTGAAAAAATCCCTTTTTTCACACATTTGTGTGTGGTAAAGTTGTGGCATCACGGGGCTGACACAAATTTCCTACCACCCAGCGTTCCCCCAGGTCTCCCGATAAAAATGGTGCCTCACTCGGGTGGGAGGCCCAAGTACCCGCGACTGTCAAGGGCCCACAACGTATTGAGGCGACCTCAAAATGGCCTATCACAAAACGACCTGGTTTTGCAAGGGGGTCCCATGACGTTTTGGCCCGGGGCTCGGCGGCCACCTAGGGAAACCTACCAAACCCACACATTTCTGAAAAGTAGACACCCGGGGATTCCAGGGAGGTATGGCTTGCGTGGATCCCCCAATATTTTCTTACCCAGAATCCCCTGCAAACCTGATATTTTGCTGAAAAAATCCCTTTTTCACACATAGTTGTGTGGTAAAGTTGTGGCATCACCGGGCTGACACAAATTTCCTACCACCCAGCGTTCCCCCAGGTCTCCCGATAAAAATGGTGCCTCACTCGGGTGGGAGGCCCAAGTACCCGCGGCAGGCAAGGGCCCACAACGTATTGAGGCGAACTCAAAATGGCCCATCACAAAACGACCTGGTTTTGCAAGGGGGGTCCCATGACGTTTTGGCCCGGGGCTCGGCGGCCACCTAGGGAAACCTACCAAACCCACACATTTCTGAAAAGTAGACACCCGGGGGATTCCAGGGAGGTATGGCTTGCGTGGATCCTCCAACGTTTTCTTACCCAGAATCCCCTGCAAACCTGTTATTTTGCTGAAAAAAATCACTTTTTCACACATTTTTATGTGGTAAAGTCGTGGCATCACGGGGCTGACACAAATTTCCTACCACCCAGCGTTCCCCAGGTCTCCCGATAAAAATGGTGCCTCACTCGGGTGGGAGGCCCAAGTACCCGCGACAGGCAAGGGCCCACAACGTATTGAGGCGACCTCAAAATGGCCCATCACAAAACGACCTGGTTTTGCAAGGGGGTCCCATGACGTTTTGGCCCGGGGCTCGGCGGCCACCTAGGGAAACCTACCAAACCCACACATTTCTGAAAAGTAGACACCCGGGTGATTCCAGGGAGGTATGGCTTGCGTGGATCCTCCAACGTTTTCTTACCCAGAATCCCCTGCAAACCTGTTATTTTGCTGAAAAAATCACTTTTTCACACATTTTTGTGTGGTAAAGTCGTGGCATCACGGGGCTGACACAAATTTCCTACCACCCAGCGTTCCCCAGGTCTCCCGATAAAAATGGTGCCTCACTCGGGTGGGAGGCCCAAGTACCAGCGACAGGCAAGGGCCCACAACGTATTGAGGCGACCTCAAAATGGCCCATCACAAAACGACCTGGTTTTGCAAGGGGTCCCATGACGTTTTGGCACGGGGCTCGGCGGCCACCTAGGAAACCTACCAAACCCACACATTTCTGAAAAGTAGACACCCGGGTGATTCCAGGGAGGTATGGCTTGCGTGGATCCTCCAACGTTTTCTTACCAGAATCCCCTGCAAACCTGTTATTTTGCTGAAAAAATCACTTTTTCACACATTTTTGTGTGGTAAAGTCGTGGCATCACGGGGCTGACACAAATTTCCTACCACCCAGCGTTCCCCCAGGTCTCCCGATAAAAATGGTGCCTCACTCGGGTGGGAGGCCCAAGTACCCGCGACAGGCAAGGGCCCACAACGTATTGAGGCGACCTCAAAATGGCCCATCACAAAAGCGACCTGGTTTTGCAAGGGGGTCCCATGACGTTTTGGACCGGGGCTCGGTGGCCACCTAGGAAACCTACCAAACCCACACATTTCTGAAAAGTAGACACCCGGGGTATTCCAGGGAGGTATGGCTTGCGTGGATCCCCCAACGTTTTCTTACCCAGAATCCCCTGCAAACCTGTTATTTTACTGAAAAAATCACTTTTTTCACACATTTTTGTGTGGTAAAGTTGTGGCATCACCGGGCTGACACAAATTTCCTACCACCCAGCGTTCCCCAGGTCTCCCGATAAAAATGGTGCCTCACTCGGGTGGGAGGCCCAAGTACCCGCGACAGGCAAGGGCCCACAACATTTTGTGATAGGCAATTTTGATGTCGCCTCAATACGTTGTGGGCCCTTGCCTGTCGCGGGTACTTGGGCCTCCCACCCGAGTGAGGCACCATTTTTATCGGGAGACCTGGGGAACGCTGGGTGGTAGGAAATTTGTGTCAGCCCTGTGATGCCACAACTTACCACACAAAAATGTGTGAAAAAGTGATTTTTTCAGCAAAATATCAGGTTTGCAGGGGATTCTGGGTAAGAACGTTGGGGATCCACGCAAGCCATACCTCCTGGAATCCCGGTGTCTACTTTTCAGAAATGTGTGGGTTTGGAGGTTTCCTAGGTGGCCGCCGAGCTCCAGGCCAAAACATCATGGGACCCTTGCAAAACCAGATCGTTTTGTGATAGGCAATTTTGAGGTACGCCTCAATACGTTGTGAGCCCTTGCCTGTCGCGTACTGGGCCTCCCGCCCGAGTGAGGCACCATTTTTATCAGGAGACCTGGAGGACGCTGGGTGGTAGAAATTTGTGTCAGCCTGTGATGCCACAACTTACCACACAGAAATGTGTGAAAAAGTGATTTTTCAGCAAAATATCAGGTTTGCAGGGATTCTGGGCAAGAAACGTTGGGGGATCCACGCAAGCCATACCTCCTGGAATCCCCGGTGTCTACTTTTCAGAAATGTGTGGGTTTGGTAGGTTTCCTAGGTGGCCGCCGAGCCCCAGGCCAAAACGTCATGGGACCCCCTTGCAAAACCAGGTCGTTTTGTGATAGGCAATTTTGAGGTCGCCTCAATACGTTGTGGGCCCTGCCTGTCGCGGGTACCTGGGCCTCCCACCCGAGTGAGGCACCATTTTTATCGGGAGACCTGGAGAACGCTGTGGTAGAAATTTGTGTCAGCCCAGTGATGCCACAACTTTACCACACAAAAATGTGTGAAAAAGTGATTTTTTCAGCTAAATTTGAGGTTTGCAGGGGATTCTGGGTAAGCGTTGGGGTATACACGCAAGCCATACCTCCCTGGACTCTCCCGGTGTCTAGTTTTCAAAAATGTGTGGGTTTGGTAGGTTTCCCTAGATGGCCGCCAAGCCCGAGGCCAAAAAGTCATGGGACCCCCTTGCAAAACCAGGTTGATTTTGTGATAGGTAATTTTGATGTCTCCTAAATAGGTTTTGGGCCCTTGCCTGTCATGGCACTAGCCTACCCACGCAAGTGAGGTACCATTTTCTCGGAAGACTTTGGGAACGCGGGGTGGGTGGAATTTTGTGGACCACGCAGATTCCAGAACTTTCCACCACAGGAATGTGAGGAAAATGTGTTTTTTGGACAAATTTTTAGGTTTGTAAGGGATTCTGGGTAACAGAACCTGGTGAGAGCCAGTCAAGTCACCCCATCCTGGATTCCCCTGGGTATCTAGTTTTCAAAAATGTACAGGTTTGCTAGGTTTCCCTATGTGCCAGCTGCGCTAGGGCCCAAAATCCACAGGTAGGCACATTGCTAAAAAAAAGTCGGAGCCTAGTGGGCTTTTTGCCACCCTGGGGGAATGGGGGAGGGGTTTGTCCCGATATGCCCCCAAAGGGGGCAGAAAGACTGTGGCTATTTTTTGTGGGGGTGGGGACATTGGTATGACCATTTTGGGCAGCCCCCACCCCCACGCATAAAAAAAGCCTGCGTACTCGCTGGCGCCTAGTCGGCTTTCTGCCCCCAGGGGGCAGATCAGGGGCCACTGCCACCATCTTCCCTCCCGGGGGCAGGAAGACTGGAATTTCTCTGGGGGTGGGGTGGGGGTATTGTCATGCCCATTTTGGGCAGCCCCTACCCCTACACTAATAAAAGAAAAAAATCCATGGTTTCTAGTGTGCTTTCTGCGCCCCAGATTGGGGGCTACAGCTCTATCTGCCTTCCGGGGGGGCAGAAAGACTGTCATTTTTGTGGGGGGGGGGGGGCATTGGCGTGCCTGTTTCGGGCAGCCCACACCCTAAAAACAATTGCGCAAAAAAAAATCCCTGGTGGATAGTGGGCTTTCTGCCCCTCTGGGGGGGCAGATTAGGGGCTACTGCCCCCATCTGCCCTCAGGGGGGCAGAAAGGCTGTAATGGTGGCGGGGAGTGGGGGCATTGGGGTGCCCATTTCGGGCAGCCCCACCCTAAAACAAATGCGCAAAAAAATCCCTGGCGTCAAGTGGGCTTTCTGCCCTCCCCGGGAGCAGATTGGGGGCTACTGTCCCCATCTGCTCCCCAGGGGAGCAGAAAGGCTGTAATGGTGGTGGTGGGGGGTGGGGGCATTGGCATGCCCATTTTGGGCAGCCCCACCCTAAAACAAATTGTGCAAAATAAAATCCCTGGCATTTAGTGGGTTTTCTGCCCCCGGGGGGCAGATTGGAGGCTACTGCCCCATCTGCCCCCCAGGGGGGGCAGAAAGGATGCCTTTGGTGGCGGGGGGTGGGAGCATTGGCGTGCCCGTTTCGGGCAAGCCCCCACCCTAAGAAAATGGTGCGAAAAAAATCCCTGGCGTCACGTGGGCTTTCTGCCCCCCCGGGGGGGGCAGATTGGGGGCTGCAGCCCCCATCTTCCCCCCAGGGGGGGGCAGAAAGGCTGTAATGGGGGCGTGGGGGCATTGGTGTGCCCGTTACGGGCAGCCCCCACCCTAAAGAAATGGTGCAATAAAAAATCCCTGGTGTTTAGTGGGCTTTCTGCCCCCGAGGGGCAGATTGGGGGCTACTGCCCCCATCTGCCCCCAGGGGGGCAGAAAGGCTGTAATGGTGGCGGGGGGTGGGGGCATTGGCGTGCCCGTTTCGGGCAGCCCCCACCCTAAAACAAATGGTGCAATAAAAAATCCCTGGCGTTTAGTGGGCTCTCTGCCCCCGGGGGCAGAAAGGCTGTATTGGTGGCGGGTGGGTGGGGGCATTGGCGTGCCCGTTTCGGGCAAGCCCCCACCCTAAAAAACTTCAAAAAAACAAATCCCTGGTGTTTAGTGGGCTTTAAGGCCCCCCCGAAGGGGCAGATTAGGGACCAATGCCCCATCTGCCCCCCAGGGGGGCAGAAAGACTGTAATGATTGCGGGGGTGGGGGCATGGGCATGCCCGTTTTGGGCAGCCCCACCCTTATTTTTACTTCCTAAAAAAATCCCTGGTGTCTAGTGGGCTTTTGCCCCCCGGGGGCAGATTAGGGGCTACTGCCCCCATCTGTCCCCAGGGGGCAAAAAGACTACATTTTGCAAAATTAAATTGGGGGAGCAAAGGCCCTTGCCCAAGGGCCGCTCCCCCTCCCTGGTGTCTAGTGGGTGGATCCCTACTTGGGGATCGCCCTCGTGTGGCGATCCCCAAGCAGGGATCCACTGGGAGAGGTACCATTGGTAAGGGAGATTCTCCCTTTCCAACGATACCTCTCCCGTCTTTCTACGTGCTCAGGGGCTGAGATAGCCCCCTGAGCACGTAGAAGGAAACTGAAATGAGCCTCTTGGCTCATTTCAGTTTCAGTTTCACTGAAATGACATCAGCGCAACGTGCGCGCCGATCGTCATTTCAGGGAAACCAGGGGGGGGCCTCGGGAGCTGGGGAAGCTCTTCCCCAGCTCCCGAGGCTCTTGTGGCATTAAGGGAATCCCTCTGGTGCCCGCACCAGAGGGATTTCCCAGGCGATGTTTCATGACGAGCTGGACTCGTCATGAGCACACGACCACTGTGTGCCATGACGAGTCCAGCTCGTCATGAGCATCGAAGGGGTTAAGAAACTCAGGTAGCTGAAGTCAGGAAAAATGGTTAATGGCTAACAAAGGGGTCAAAGGGATATCACAATAAACAAAGGTGAGCTCAAGATTATAAGAAGACTCTGATGAGCAGAATGAAGTGATGGTGACTCCAGATAGATCGTCTAAGCTGGATTCTGTGTGACCCCAGATCTTTGTGCTGACATTCCATGTGCATGCATATGTGACGAATATGTAGAAAGTGCTTAGTAGTAAGACTCCTAGTGTGATGAAAGGGCAAGTGCATGGACCTGTGGACCTGTGGGATGCATTTTGTGTGACGTGATGGGTACTAGATATAGCTTCCTAAAACAGTGTGAATTGACTACATCCCTGTGGGTCGAGTCTGGAGACCCAGAACTGAAGAGAGGGAGAATGAAGAAATGGCTACCCAAAGAAATTCTGTGAGGTCCTTTTTAGCCAAAGACTGCTGATTAGTTCTTTATGTGTGATGACATAGGGTAGATGGTAGGAGTAAAGGGAAGATCACAGGATTCTGCTAAAGGTCTAAAAGTCTCTAAGCATGGCTGCCCTTTTATCTGTGCCTGATGACTGCTCAGGAAGGCTGATGATAAGCCAGGTGCTGGGATCTTATGCTTTATTGTGTCCTCAGTGCTGGCACTATTGCTACTGCTGTGGCAGCCATCACCTCACACAAAGGCTGTGTCTCAGCTACAGGCAAGAAATTATGTTTGAAAGAGAATCACCTTAATTCTGTTCTGAAACCTCAACAGTGGATCCACACCACACAAATGAGTGTTAAAGTGGAAAAGTGAAAATGTGAAATGACCGATCTGTGGGTAACAAGAATGGAGGTAACACAATTTTTGTTTATTCAGTGTTTTATTTCATACAATATTTCTAATAAAGCCAATGAGTTCAAATATCTGTGAGTTTCGTTTCTTCTGTGTCTTTGATGCCTATATGTCTTTGAATTTTCCCGGAGATTCATATTCCAAAAACATTAATCTCAATTAAATATAGTCCCATTCCTTTGCTACTGGCTCCTCAATGGAATACTTCCTCTGATGACAGAGTAAGGACAGTCAAAGGACAGACTTTACAACATCTAACCTATTTAGAATAAAATTTGGCTGGAAGGGAAAGGAAAAAAAACATGACCCCTTCATTCTGGAAGAAAACTCTCAGTGCATGGGACCATTAGTTGTTTTGTTTTTACAAAAACAAACTCCCACTTTGGGAGGTTGTTTTTGAAAAACAAAAGATTTTTGTAAAGCTTGATGGCCGGCCAGTTTGACTGTAATACCCTTCAAATGTTTGATTCATAGACGGGAACCGCCATCACAGCAGTTCATGTCAATGTAGAAAGTTGTCCAAAGGGCTAAAGGACAACTCTAAATTTGGCGGATGGAGGTCCCTCGGGATGGTGGAGGTATTGTCTTCCACAATCCAGACAGAGTTAACTTTGTTTGCCAAACTCTTTAAATCACAAATCACATATTTCTTCCTTCTGTCATGTGTTTGTAATGAAGTTGACTTACACGGTGTTGGTCACTTCACATGGGGCCCTATACAATTGTTTCTGTTTTAATAAAATCTCCCTAAATATTAGATGGGTCTATGTCACTGGTATACAACATTTCTATTTTTTTGCTTCTACAAATCAATGGGGCATATTAGCAAGACCGGCGATAAAATTATCGCCGTTTAGCGGCAGAAAACTGCCGCTAAAACGGCGATAATGGGCTTGCTAATATGCGTTATAAATTCAATAGAAGCCCAGGTTAGATGTCCTGCACATCTAACCTGGGCTTCTATTGGAATTCTATAACGCATATTAGCAAGCCCATTATCGCCGTTTTAGCGGCAGTTTCCTGCCGCTAAAACGGCGATAATTTTATCGCCGGTCTTGCTAATATGCCCCAATGTTTTTAGGTGTTTTAGTCTGATTTATTTAATTGAATTGAACCAGAATGAATAATTCCAGAAGGCACTGATTTGCTGCAGAAAAAGAGTTGTTCTGATAACATTTAGCCTTTTGGTAATCCTATATCAGGCCCTAGTACATTCTCAAGGCTTTGAGAGTAAGAGCAAGTACATAGCTTTAGAAGATTAAACGGCTCTAACTAACCTTGCAAATGTTCTAATCATCTTCATCATTAGTCACCTCTGAAGGTAAAGGTAAAGGAGTAAGAGCTTTTGTGGAGCACAAGACAGGTTCATAAAGAGCCTCACAAGTCGCTACACCTTGGCCTAAAATGTAATGGAGTGGCATTCTGTGCCTTGTCTGTCAAAATACCTTGAGGACATTTGATCATTTGGGACCTTCAGAAATATGTTAGTGCCTGTATATAAACCAGTTCTAGCACTAAGGGCCTCACGTCTCAAAATCACAGGGTTTGTGACTACAAAATTGATTATCATTATGTACAAACCCTTCTTACGAGTTTGAAAGTTCTTTTGATTAGTAAATAACTTTTATAGTTGTTTCCAAACTGCAAACAGGAGGGTTAATAAAAGGCATTTCCTCCCTCTCCTTTCCAATTCATAAAGGAATTCAATGATAGATTGTGACTGCAATTGCTGTCACAAACCATTGATGAGCTAACAACCCCAGAGCTGGGGTGGTAACTAATTTGCAAAGGGAAAGGGTTCCCTTAGGACCCCTTTCTCTCTGGAAATCATGTTGGCAGCCTCAGGGGGGAGAAGTATTCCATAACTGAAATTTCTTTTTAACCAGCACTAGTTCCTTAAAGGAATGTGGGCTGCTTTAAAAATATATATATATTTGAAATACAGTTATAAAGATGGTGGTGTGCTGTCTCTCGCAGGCCACTATCCTTGTGATTACAGCCAACTATAGTTGGCAATTGCCTATATAAATATTTATAAAGCAGGTCGTTCTGCAACCCCCTGTGATGTACTATTTTGTTACCCGACCGAACACTATATAGGTCGGTTTGCAAAATGCAATTCCATTTACACAAAGGATGTGTGGAATTTGTGAACACTTTTTACAAATGAATTAATAATACATTAGGACCCTAACTTTCAAAAGAAGATGGATACCAATTGTGTTAACTCCTTTCTTTACAGTTCAACCTGGTGTGTGTACCTGTTGAATTCTGCAAAAGGCACAATAAAACTAAATGTAGGCTGTTTATACAGCAGTAAGGTAAATATTGAATTTCCTCTGATATTTGCATGGCAATTTGCCAAGTTGTGCACACTGTCTACTATTCAGCCAGCTACCAGGTGAATAATGAAGTTTCTTTTCAAGTTATTTGCAAGGCCGCCAGCAATATGGTACATCATTTCTGCTATTTAGCTGGGTGCTGGGCAAATATTGAAATGTCTTTGCTACGTGCCAGGCTACAGGTCAAAAAATAAATGTTTGCTTCTATTTAAACAGGAGCCACATAAATGATTACATTCATTTGCTATTTGCAAGGATACTGGCCTAATTGTACATATCTGTTATATTGCCAGAAGCTGGGTAAATAGTGAAGTTTCTTTGTTTGCGTGCCTACTTGCCAAATAGTACAAAAACTCTGCTCTTTAGCCAGTGACCAGGTAAATAGTGAAGTTTCATTGTTATTTGCACAACTGCTGGACAAACAGTGCAGAATCTCTAGTATTTAGCCAGTGGCTGGGAAAATAATGAAATTTTCATGCTATTTGCCGGGCTGCCGACCAACCAGTACAGAATCTCTACTATTTAGCCAGTTGCCAGGTAAATAGTGATGTTTGCCTGCTGTTTGTGTAGCTGCCAGCCGAACAGTGCAGAATCTCTACTATTTAGCCAGCAGCCAGGGAAATAGTGAAGTTGTTCTGCTTTTTGCTTGAACACTTGCCAAACAGTGCAGAATCTCTACAATTTAGCCAGTGGCAAGGTAATTAGTGAAGCGTATTTACTATTTTCAAGGCCGCCGGCAATATAGCAAATAATTTCTAATATTTAGAAAATTCACTATTTACCTGGTAGCAGGATTAATAGCTGCTACCATGTTGAATACACTGAATTAGCCCTTCATTGGCATTGGTCCAACGTTTAGTGCAATATCTATTGTATATTAATCTAGTAATACCCCGGGATCCTTATTTATCTAGTGTGATAAGTTTCTTCAATTATGCGTTTCTGAATAATATAATAGCATGCAGATTCTCTGGTTTTTAGCACCAAACTCTGCGTTTTTCTTTAATTATGGGACATTTTTTACATTCTGGAGGTTTCCCCTCTGAAAATTCACCTGGGGAACATCTACTCTATACATTTTTTCCACATCAATTGTAAATCTGAATTATGTGGCGACAGGAATCACTATACATATAAGCATTCACTGGGCCACTCGTACCAGGGCCTTAGATTCATTTCTATCCCAGCAGTATGACCTCCCACTAAGGAAAGGCCTTCATTGTGTTGTGAGAAACAACCACCCACATCATGTTTATAAACATAAGACGTACAAATCTAGATTTAATGAATGTGTTCGTTTCAA
Organism: Calotriton arnoldi; assembly: GCA_963921515.1. NCBI lineage: Eukaryota > Metazoa > Chordata > Amphibia > Caudata > Salamandridae > Calotriton > Calotriton arnoldi. The sequence continues at coordinate 15,518 of CAWUFW010025592.1, forward strand.
ATGATGGTATTTGCTTCCATTACTGTGGGCATAGTTTAAATGCAGATGAACCCATAGCTTTGTCGGCCATAGATAGGGAAAGTCATCTGCCGAGTTGAAGGAGTTTCCACTGGGCCTCCAGGAAAAAGCACAAGCTTCCTGATGCCCAGAATCTGCTGATGTGTCCCATTCTCCCTACTCATTGTTTGACCTTCCTTTCTCTGGACTCACCTTTTCTCCTTTCTGAGAGGCTTTACTTCCCCTCAATGGGACTTTCTTTCCCCTTGATGAGGCTTCCTTCCCCTCAGCAAGTGGTTCCCTAGAGCAATTCCCTAGCCCCACCCTTGACGTCCTCCTGCTCTACCCGGATGATGTAGTCAAACTTTGGGAGGCAATGCGCAAGAAGACTTTGATAGTCAAGGAAAAGTGCATGATCTTGTGATTAAGAAGGCTGGAGTCCCTTCTGGCTTCTGTATGGCCAATCTAATCATACATGACCTCCTACAGAAGTTGGTGTATGGCCCTAATTAGTACTTGTTAGACCTGGCCCTCTCTGCAGGGTCAACCCCAAATATTTTGCCTTCACCCTCTTATTTTGCTGAATTTGTTTTCATTGGTTTTAGGGCTCTGCCCACTTTACCACTGCTAACCAGTGCTACAGTGCTTGTGCTCTCTTCTTTAAACATGGTAAATGTGGCCTACACCCAATTGGCACATTACGTTTACTTGTTAGTCCCTAGTAAAGTGGTACTGCATGTACCCAGGGCTTGCAATTTAAATGCTACTAGCGAGCCTGCAAAACTTATTGTGCCACCAACTTAAGCAGCCCTTGAAAACATGTCTCAGTGTTATGCTTGCCATTACAGCCTGTGCGGTCAGTTTCAAACTGCCGTTTCGACCTGACAAAATAAACCTTTTGCCAGGCGTAAACCTTCCTTTTTAATACTTACAAGTCTCCCTTAGGGCAGTCCCTAAACAGCCTATAGGGCCAGGTGCAGTGTATTTAAAAATTTGGGCATGCAGTTTAAAGTTTTACATGTCCTGGTGGTGGAAATATCACAAATGGGTTTTTCTCCACTGTGAGGCTTATTGTTCCCAGAGGATAAAATTGGGTTGCCTTATTACATTAAATAAGTGATAACTTTTGTTTGGGAGCAGGCATGAATATCATGTTTGGTGTTTGAGGAATTGTAATTTTAAACCCTTGTTAATGGTAAAGTCGGATTTTAAGTCACAATTCTGAAAAAGACAGTTTTAGAAAGTTGGGATTTTCATGCCCTAACCATTTGGTGCCTGCAGCCTGTTCCTGGGTTACATAACTAGGTGTAGTTTGCAGCTGGCCTTTTTGTTTTCCTCCCAGGCAATGTTTAAGGGTGGTGGAATGCACACCAGTTTATCCATTTTAACCATGTTTATTGAAACAATAATCCAAGAATGCGTGCACACTGGATGAGTGCTTTGCCCTGGTAGCACACTAATTATTCAAGCGAACCGTGTGGAGTGACATTACACTCCAATGCCAGTCGCACAGCCATAACTTGAAATCACATTATTACTCCATGATCATCCTTCGTTTAACTCCGATTAAATTCATCTTTTTACTCCATTTGACTTATGTACTCTTTTCCTCTTATTATCATCACTCCACGTATAGAGTCTCATGCAATTTATAAGCTTCCAATGTTCAAGCTGTGCCCGTCCGGACCTCTTTCAAGAACACGAAGAACGCATAATTCATCCGAAGCAATTCTCTTTATTTCAACCCAATGCATTTCGGGCGTTCGTGAGCCCTTCATCAGGGGTAACTGCAAGTATTAATTGAAAAACCGTCATTACTTTATATGTCTTCACTGACACTTATACATTTAACCATGTTATAACCATATAAACATTAGCATAACTTCAGTGCCATATGCATATACAACGCATGTTCTATACCCTGTTTTCTGTTATAAAAAATAATAAATAATAACTTTCCTCATTGCTTAAACAGTACAAAACTCAATACCCAAATAAATCACTGTTCGCCCTTACCCAACCACATGATGTTCTACCCATGTTTCGTCTCTTGCTCCCACAGTGCATTCTTGCAACCTCGATTTTAAACACCTCAGACCCATCATTCTCCCCCGCTTTTACACCTATCACTAACCCTTTCATCTACTATCTCATTTCCTCCCAGGCAGCCACACAATAGAAGGTCTGGATGTTGGCAGGATGGACCATCCTGACCTGATGAGGAGGCGGAGCTGTCACCTGTCACACTTGCACTTCAAATTTACTGCCTAAGCTCACACAAAAAGGACTGCACACCAGCCTATTGTGCCGGCAGGCAGACTGGGACCAGAACAGGGAGGTAGGAAATCCCAGACACTTCTATAGGGGAAGACTTCAGAAGTTTCTTCCACTTCAGAGTGGGCACCAGGGTCCAATTTTTCAGTTCACTTCTGGACCTGCAGAAGAACTCTCAAAGGACTGCTCTGCTGTCTGTGCCCTGCGGTGTACTCGAGAGTACTGCCCTGATGCACCAAGAGGACTTCCCTGATGTCTGAAGCCTGCCTTGTGCCCTCAGAGGACTGTCCTACTGCTTGAGACCTGCTTTTCCTCTTGCACCCAGGACTACCAGAGTGTTCCAATGGCTGGGTTGGCTGGCCTCTTGATCAGAGCTTCAGGGACAGAAAAGGCTCAGTCTTGAACCTGCACCTGGACCCAGCCTGAGTGAGTCCTGACCCTCCAATTGGTGCCCCTCCAGTCCTGGACACTTTGAAGTGGGGTTAAAGGTGTTGTACTAGCCTAACTGCAGGTTCCAACAAATCCAGTGCGAAGCCACTGGAAGCCCAGCAAAGCAATGCCACACAGACCGCACACCAAGGACATAAGGTATAATCCTCAGCAGGCAAAACTTGGTTCTGTGCCCAGTCTGCGCTGCAACATGAGCACCTAATGAGCAGTGGTATTTAGTTGGGTAAATGAAGGCGCCACTCGGGAGAGATAACACAAATATTTGATATTTACTTGCTGTATTGATCACGGTGCTGCAAGGTGAAGAGAACCACTGACCTCCTCAAAATACAAAATGGCCTTGGCCAATTGACAGATATACAAAGGAATTATTTCTTTTTTTCCTTTTTATTTTCCGATGTTCAGACAGCCGACACGCGACGTCTCACTTCTCAATGTTAAATCCAAGGGATCCCTGTATGTCCCAGAAGTCCAGAATCTTATTTCTTAGTAGTTTGATCCCACACACGGACGTCGCTCCTCGTGTTGCCGAGTACGTGGGACATACAGGGATCCCTTGGATTTAACATTGAGAAGTGAGACGTCGCGAGATATTGAATCCCAGTGTGGGTTGGAATTAACACCACTAATAAAGGTTATACACAGGAAGACAATAGCCTTGATAAAGTCGCGGGATTAATTCCCATGTAAGCGACGAAACACGTGTCGGCTGTCTGAACATCGGAAAATAAAAAGGAAAAAAAGAAATAAGAACTTACCTACTTGTATTTTACTTATGCTCACATCAAGCATGTTTATGTATATTGTGACATAACAGACGTGTGCTGAGGAATTCCTTTGTATATCTGCGCTGCAACATGGTTGGCCTGAGCTTGTGACTTTGCCCCGGTCCAGCATGACCAAATACCTTCAGTGTGGCTTTTCCGCCTTTTGGCACTACTTTCGTCTAAATCTTTAAAATTGCACATCTCCATTTCTACCGATTGGATTTTTGCTATTTTGGTAGCAAATAATTTATTACATTTTACTCTATTTTTCTAAATTGGTGTAAGATTTTTCTTGTATTGTGTTTTCACTTTATTACTGTTTGTGTGCTGCATAAATACTTTACACATTGCCTCTAAGTTAAGCCTGACTGCTTTTGTACCAAGCTACCAGAGTTTTAATCACATGTTCATTTAGTAACTTTTGTGGTACGGCCTGACAAAGATTGTGGCTGTTACATGAGAAGGGCTCACACCCCCAAACAACAAACCCAATTTCTCACAGTACTGTACTGAGATGTTCTTCCTGAGGTTCATCTACACCTACTCCATTCCTAGTGTCGGCTATGTGCAGGAGTGTAGACTAGTGGTGGCTCGCCTGGGACATGATAGCCTTGAACCAAACCTACAGGTAGTTGTCAAAGTACTCTCCCATGGCTGAGGAAGTGGTGGTAGGCCACTGCCTCCAGCCTCCAGCCAATAGGCATTTTGTAATTCTCATGCAGAGGAACAGTCCTTAGCAAGAAACACAGCATAGGTACCGATCAGTGCTGATAAAACAATGTTGTTTGACAATAATCAAATCATTGTTGCTCTGTAGGGTCATGAATGCTGATTATCAAGTGGAGCCAATAGTGCTTTATTACTGAGTGGGGCCACTGATGCTGACTATTAGCTGTTGCAATTACTGCTTATTATTGTGTGGGGCTATTGATGTGCATTTACTACCTGGGCAATTAGTGCATGCAATGCCTTGGGCAACTGAGACATATAATATTTGAGGTTATTTCATGCCAAATACTTAGTAGCACCACATATGTATATGCTGTTTGGGATGATTGGCACATATTATCAGCTGGGCGATTGGTGCATGTTACTATCACGGGGTGCTGACACATTACTGTCTAGCAAAAATGATGTTCATTGCTCTCTGGAGTCAAGGACACATGTTTCCTATTCACCAACTCTTTGTGACCGTCTGAGAGGTAGCTTCAGAGAAGTGAAGAGCCAGTTGAAGTGACCATACGTAATTGTTTGCTATTCTACACATTTAACTAACCCTCTCTCTAAATTTGAGGATGGAAAACTCTTGAATGATGCATGGCTATTGGAGGGAAGGTGAGGCAAGGTCAAGCCTATTGGATTTGTAAATGCTTGCTTCCTTGCTGTTTGTTACTTGTAATTCTTTTATGGTGGTACGTGGTGATGTTTAAGCACCAATGGCCAAATATGGTTTGGTGTGGACGGAATATTTTCTGAGATGTGTGTTGTGTTTGTTTGATGGATCTGTTATTGACTTTTTCATTTGCTGTTTGCCATGGGCATCCGCAGAACTTTTTCCAGGGGGGGCAAAATTTTAACGTCATCACCATCCTCCGACATTATGTGTGCCAGGTGGGGCACAAGAAACACTGAGGTGCAGGAGGAGCCATGGGGTGCAGGAAGCAGGCCGCATATGATCTCATACACAATAGGGTTGTTGTGCCACAGCCATCTCTTTCTTTTGTGGCCTTTGGTAGATATCATTCATACCTTCTAGTAGTTGGCAAAGAAAAAAGCAGAGCTGCAGACAGGAGTGACTCTTGGCCAAAAGGGAAAAAGCACAGGCATGCAACCTGATGCAAAGGCTTAATGGAAGGATCAAGCTGCCATTGTCTGATTAGCAATTTCTAATCTGATTTTATGTCACCACTATTGAATACACCACATTATTCATACACACATGATGAAGGCAGTGAAGGCACTATAACTGCATTATAAAAAAACATGTAGAGTCAGTCTGCATTTGGTGTTAACATGCACAAACGAATAAGAATTCAAATATATGACAAATGTATTTATTTTGAAATGTATTAACTTAAATATATTAAAATAAATAAAATCAAATATATTACCATAAATAAAATAACAGCTGTTCTCTTCCAAATTGGAAAATAGAACATATAAACTTAACCTGGATAACTGTTACAGGAACTGCAAACATGTACAGTCTTGCTGAAATTTAACAGTCACATTTTTCAATGAGTAGTAGTTTTTATACAGTGTTTGTTCACTGGTTAGTGTGCTGATCTCGAAAAGGAACTGTAAACGTCTGTAGTCTTATGCAAATTTATCAATTACTTTGTCAATCAGCTGTTGTTTGTTTTCATCAATTTTTGCTCGATGTATGCTCATCATGCACAAACCCGATAAGCGATCATCTGCCATTGTCGACCTCAACCAGGTTTTCACCCTTCTCATTGTGCTGAAAGACCTTTCCACTGTGCAAGTGGTCACTGGTAATGTGAGAGCAATGAGAATTGCTTGCTGGACTGATGGAAATAAATCGGTGTGGTTTAGCAAATCCAGAAATCCATTGTCAGAAATCCAGAAATCCTTTGTTGACCAGATCTGAAACCATGTGACTGCTTCGGCTTCCAGGTTTTCAATGTCGTAAATTTCTCTAATGTTTGCAATATGGCATTTGTATGGCTCAAGTGTCATTTTTGCCATATGTTTTGGGTAAAGTGAGAACAAACTCAAATTTTTCTTGTTTTCATTGCCAAACCGGCTTTCTAATGATGCGATGATAGAGTCCATGTATGGCACATAGATAGACTGGCGATAGTATTCTTCCACAGAAGAGGAACCAAAATTAGAACTAAATACTTGCCGGGCACACTGTCTGGGAACACAAAGTTCGATGTTCAGTTTTTCTGCCAGTGTTTGAACGTTTGTAAAAATGTCCTTAAATTGCTCTTCTGCTTTTTGTCTGTGATCACGGAACACAGTCAGAAGGTCTTGCACGTGATTACACACCTTGAGGATATCAAGCTGAACAGCTTGGAGAGCCTGGCTTACAGATTCCAATCTTGATGAGTAATCTGAAATTATGGACAAGCAAAGAGAAAGCTCACTGTGCTGGAGGAACATTGCAATTGATATGCATCCTGACGTGTTTTCCCTGAAGCTGCAGTGCCCAGTAAGCTTAATTGCTTAAAAATCTCTTCAAAGTGTGAGCTAAAAATTCGAATGCTCTTGTATTTTGCTGTCCATCGTGTTTCACTCAGCAATGGCAGATTAGGAATAAGAGATCTTCTTTTTGGACTCTCACGGAAAAACTTGATGATGGCTTTCACTGTGCCAATAGAATTCCGTATATCAGGAACAGCATTGAGGTCATTAACAACCAAATTAAGTTTATGTGCAGCACAGTGACCAAAAGCAGCTTTAGGATATTTTCTCTTGATTATGGCTTGAACGCCACCTTCCTTTCCTGCCATTGTAGAGCATCCATCATATCCTTGGCCATGGAGTTTTTCTAAGTTTAATCCAAATTTAGAACATGTGTCCATAATCATATTTGCAATTGAGATAGCATCCATTTCTTTTAAGGTTGCAAATCCAAGGAATTCTTCTCTGACGACAGCTACGGTGCTACTTGTTGTGTCTACAAAACGTACTCCAAGTGACATCTGTTCTTTTCCGGATATGTCAGCACTTTCATCAGTAATGATTGAAAATCCTTTTGACCTATTGACTAAGGATACTAGATCTTCTCTTAATGTTTCTTCACATAATCTAATCAATTCATGTTCAACTCGAACTGATGTATAACGTGCATTAACTGGTGCAATTTCCAGATGGTTCTTTAGGATCACATCTCCTGCTTCAATGCGAAATTGGTACAGACTTTGCACATTTCCGGTTGTACTTTTTTTCCCACGTAAAGCAATGTCATGTGTGCCACAAAATAAGATAGTAGACAAAATTGGAAATAACTTTTTCTGATTTTCTTCAACATGCCTTTTCACAGCGTTGTCTATTTGGCAAACAATACTTGTTTCGGTTTCTTTCTGATCGCCAAAAAGTGAGTTGCATCCACTTGTGCGTTTTTATGCCAAGACGATAAGACATGCTTGCGTGCACTTTCATGGAAGTCTTTATATTTAGTGAAAGGCATAGTTATGAATGCTCCTTGTATCCCACGATGAACTGGCTGTGGAAAAAGTGTGCAAAACTTGCAAATTGCACCTTTCAGTTGTGGAGAGTAGCTAAGCCATGGTGAATATTGATTAATCCACACATGACGGAAACAGCGTGTTCCACCTGAATCCTTCTTGAAGTCATACGTTTGTGGTGGAGTATACACATTTATTAGAAGATTGTATTTTACATCATCTGTAAAAATTTTTGCTGAATTAAAATACAATCCAAAATCATTTACAGGAGCATCAACATCATGGCTAGGTTCTGTTGGAGCTGAAAGTGGACCTGCAGAACTGCTTGTCCTTGGTTCTTCTGCCTCCTCCTGTTCACCATGTCTAGATTCTTTTCTTGCTTCTGTAATATCAGATTCTACATCATCCAATTTCCGTTTTGAAAAATATTTTCGGATGTCCATTTCTAAAAAGAAATAGGGATCATTAAATACTCTGCTGAGCTCATCACCAGGCTGGCTGTATTGAATAAAATGAGTTGTAGATGAGCTGTAGGAAGTTGAAAATTCCCTTTAAAATTCTCCCGCAAGAAGAAGGTTTCCTTGACTAATCCATTATTATATAGGTAAGATGAGATTTGTGAATGTTAAATAACTCACCTACAATGCACTATTTATTGAATACATACAGCCCTGTATGCAGTAACAGAAAGGTATAAATCCACATCACTTGCCAAGTGCACCTTGGCAGTGGCACTGGATGGCATCCACATCATTCACGAGATATAATTCACATCACCAGTTATAACCCCACCACACTAGATAATAAATCATATAACCCCAATGTCCCCATGGTGGCACAAAATATAAACCCACTGCTTTCTCCTGCTTTTGTCTCATTTTTTCTGCTCTCTGTCCTTCCTCTCCCCCAGTTTTTCTGACTGCTTTCTCCTGCTTTTGCCCCGGCCTCAGTTCCACATTTTGTGATTACAAGCAAATCACTTAGTCTCCCCATGGCAGTCCGCACTTACTTGGCTGCCTGTCCACCTCCCGCTGGTCGCTGCTTGCTCCACTGAACTCTGTTGCACAGATCCCCTCTTCCACCGACTCTATTTTTCACATTGTTTTGCGCAGTTTTATGTAGTTTCAACACCACCCAAAGTATTGCAGCGCTTTACATTAGCACTAGTTATTTTTTTGTGCAGTTTTAAAAACGCCAACACAGCCCAAAGGTATTGGAGTGTTTAACATAAGAACCAGTTACTTTCCAGTGAAGTTTTATATAGCGCCGCCAACAACCAACACCACCCAAAGTATTGCAGTGCTTTACATTAGCACTAGTTATTTTTTTTGTGCAGTTTTAAAAAACACCAACACTGCCCAAAGGTATTGGAGTGCTTTACATAAGCACCAGTTACTTTTTAGTGAAGTTTTATATAGCGCCGCCAACAACCATCACCACCCAAAGCTATTGGAGGGCTTTACATAAGCACCAGCTACTTTTCAGTGAAGTTTTATATAGCGCCGCCAACAACCAACACCACCCAAAGCAATTGGAGGGCTTTACATAAGCACCAGTTACTTTATAGTGAAGTTTTATATAGCGCCGCCAACTACCAACACCACCCAAAGCTATTGGAGCGCTTTACATAAGCACCAGCTACTTTTCAGTGAAGTTTCATATAGCGCTGCCAACAACCAACACCACCCAAAGTATTGCAACGCTTTACATTCGCACTAGTTACTTTTTTTTGTGCAGTTTTAAAAAACGCCACCACTGCCCAAAGGTAAACTGGAGCGCTTTACATAAGCACTAGTTACTTTTTTTGTGCACTTTTAAAAAAACGCCAACACTGCCCAAAGGTATTGGAGCGCTTTACATAAGCACCAGTTACTTTTTAGTGAAGTTCTATATAGCGCTGCCAACAACCAACACCACCCAAAGCTATTTGAGCGCTTTACATAAGCACCAGCTACTTTTTAGTGAAGTTTGATATAGCGCCGCCAACAACCAACACCATCCAAAGTATAGCAGCGCTTTACATTAACACTAGTTACATTTTTTTTTGTGAAGTTTAAAAAAACGTCACCACTGCTCAAAGGTAAACTGGAGCGCCTTTCATAAGAACTAGTTACTTTTTTTGTGCACTTTTAAAAAATGCCAACACTGCCCAAAGGTATTGGAGCGCTTTACATAAGCACCAGTTACTTTTTAGTGAAGGTTTATATAGCGCCACCAACAACCAACACCACCCAAAGGTATTGGAGCGCTTTACATTAGCACCAGTTACTTTAAACAAGGACACATTCATTTTTGCAGGCACAGAGAGATTAAGTGAATTGCCCCATTTTTGGGAGTGCTTTCTCTACTTTTGTCTTTTTCTTAATGCTTTTTCCTTCCTCTCCCCCTATTTTTCTGACTTCTTTCTCCATTCTCCTGCTTTTGCCCCCAATTTTTTACTGCTTTTTCCTTCCATTTTTGTGAGTACTCTCTCATGCTTATGCCTTATTTTTACTGCTTTTTCCTTCTTCTCTGCTCCCCCCGTTTTTCTGACTGTTTTCTCCTGCATTTGCCATGTTTTTTACTGCTTTTTCCTTAGTCTCCCCAATTGTTCTGACTGTTTTAGCCTGCTTTTGCCCATTATTCCTGCTTTACCCTTGGTTTTTTTATTGCTTTGCCTCCCACGTTCCCCCCCCCATTTTTCTGACTCTTTCTGCCCTGATTTTTACCTTCCTCTCCTAAGTCTCCTTCTGTTTTCCCTCACGTTTCAGAAATTAAACACAGGGTTTGCTGTAAAACATATAGGCTGTCAAAAAGCCCTAAAAGTCTAAAATTTAAAGTTTTAATCTATTCTAATTAAATACGAAGCGCAGGACAGAGAGGATGCTTCTCTCTCTGAACTCTCTCAGTCTGACTGGAGAGGAGCCTGCGCAGTGACAGTGTGCACCTGCTGGGGGCTGGGCGGGGCAGGTCGGAGTTGGACCATGATTGGTCCAGCTCTCATTTTCATCATGTCAGGTGAGCGGTAGTCAGCCATCATTGGTAGCGCTCAGCTACCCAATGACAGTGCTGCCCGCCTCGCCTAGTCGCCTGCCTGCAAATTGCCGCCTGACACGAGCCTCCAGTGGTGGCTGCCCCATGTCATTGGTAGCTGAGCGCTATGCTAAATTTCATTGGTTGTAGCATAGCGCTCAGCTACCAATGACATGAGTCATGTCACATGACGACGTCACCATGGACGTCACGCTAGTCGCATCCCAGCCCGGGGTCCATTACGTTACAAAAAAGAATGGCGCCCGGCCGCCGCCTCTGCCTGCACCACGGCAAACTACTTGCCGGGCGCCATTATTTTTGGTAACATCGCACTCCAGCAACCCAGTGTGTCACTGGGCTGCTGGAGTGCCAGCATTACAAAAAAGAATGGCGCCCGGCCCCCGCCTGCACCAGCACACGGCGCACCAGTATGGCCCTTGGCCCGCACCGGACCGGCGATCCAGGGGGGGCAAGCGCCCCTCCTTGCCCCCCCCCCTGCGGACGCCCATGCTGTTTGCCCAACTGCAGAATACCAGCTTTATTGTTTGGGGTTCTATTTGACAAACAACATCTTCATAATTGTCTCATGATTTTGGATTCAAATTTGTAGCTTGCTCGATTGAGTCCTTTGTGATTTTGATCTGTTACTCAAGTAAATGTAACAATAATATAGTGGATGCATGCCAAAAACTCTTCTGTTGTCAAACATGTTCAGTTTAGTGTAATACAATAAACGTTTCATATACTTATGCAAAGGCTTTATTTCTTTTAAAGGCATACGTGTGTCTCGATTAGCACGTCAGTATTTTTTAAAATGTTTTTATTGAAGTACCAGCATATTTAAAGGTTGCACAGACATAGTCTGAGGAAGATACAGTATCATCATAGCGAGTTAACATCCGGCAAACGGCATAGGAGACAGTACACATTAGCGCATTATTCTTCCTGTAATGTTTTTTATTGTTTTACAGAACCAATCAACCAACAACATCCATTAAACATCTCTTTGCCCCTCCCCTCCCCTCCTTCTCCGTTCTATCGCTATCATTCAGGACAATGAGCAGCCACATTTTTAAGTTGGTGTTGGTTCACATGAGGCACACCAGTACTTCTATGGAAGACAGGGGTCCAACAAACTTCCCTCACAGGGCGTGTCCCATCCCAATCCGCCCATGGTTAGAGTATTTTACCTCATGCATCTACAGTTCTATATGTGTAGGTGAAGGGTGTATCATGGTGGGTGAGTATCATCTTTAGTTTGCTCCTTGAACTTCTCCAGTAACATATCCCAGGAATATCCCAGACCTGAGCTATAAAATACTTTGCAGACTCACCCGCTCTTCCCTATATAAAAGCATGCTTTCCACCCCGCTTCACGATCCGACAGCTAGTGCCCAGGCTGCTACAGCTGGAGCAATTGGCTGTTTCCAATCCATAGTGAGCGCTTGTTTGGCTCATAGCAGAGCAAGGACTACAAACAGAAGCACAGGGCGCTCTGGGACTGACAGACCAGTCATATTCTACAATACCTGTATCAGCCAGGACCAATAAGACTTTAGCTAAGGGTATTACCACAGCATTTGAAAAAGGTTTGCATCTAGAACCAGATATCGGGGACAACTCAGGGTGGATCTGGGAAATATCCTATTAATATGGGTCGGCGTAAGGTAAGCCCTATTCTGAATATTAAATTGGATATATTTAAAACAGACCCCTCTAGCTAAGTTTTATAGGTATTCTAAGGCTTTTACCCATTCCTTATCATGGAGTGGTGTGGCCAAGTCAGCCTCCCAGGTAGAATGGAGAGGTAGGCAGGAACTGTTGATCTGTTGTAGAAAAGCTCTAGAGATCCATCTCACTAGTTTCCCCGAGGTACCTGCTGTGTGTAGCGTTTGATATACCTCATGGGTCTGGGGCAACTGAAGTATGACAGGAAGGAGATAGGGACCTCGGCATCAAAGGCCTCTACCCAGTCCCATGCCGCCTTGGGTTGCATAAAAAAATGATTGGTTTGGCCATCGGAGATCCTTAACTTGGTGGGAAGCATCGATGCGTACTTGAGCTCATGATCCCAGAGTTTCCGCTTGACCTGCAAAAAGGATGCCATCTGATGTTGGACAGACATCATATAGTCTGGAAAAAACATCACCTTGGCATTGTCCACGTGAACCATTTTCAGCTTATGTACCACTATCAGGATTGCATCCAGATCACTGTAATTCAAGAGTCTCACCACCAAAGGTCTGAGCAGTGCCCCAGGAGGAGGGTGCCGAGCATGCACTCTATCCGCAATTTTGAAAAACAAAATGCAGAGAGAGCGTGGAAGGAACAATATCTCAAGCTAGCCATCGCTTCATAAAAGCCACCGGATCCGTCCCCTCCGCACCCTCCGGGACACCCACAGTCCAGATATTATTACTGCGAGATCACCCCTCAGCATCGTCCAGCCTTCTCTCTGAAACCTGTAGGCGCTCAAGAATCAATTGCGTTTGCTCCATAGTGCTTTGAGTGGTGGGCCAAAGCTCCTCGATAGCCTGAGATTTGGTGTGAACCTATTCCGAGAGTTTTTGCTGGTTCTCCTGGAGTATTGCAATGCCACTAGTAACTGATTCAAACTTGGCCTCAAACACCTCTATGGATTACTTTCGGTGATGGCAGGGAGCCTAGGGGTGGGCCCAGTATCTCCACCACCAGGGTCCAATTTGTGGCCCAGGTCCCATGTGACCACAAATCACAGGGCCTCCGGCAGCACCCCATCACTACTCGAGCAGGGAGACAGGGCCAGCGGAGGCAACTAGCTACGGTAAATCATGTAGATTGTTGTAAGAGCATCCAGTCTCCCGTGATTACGTTGGATTACTGCAGGGCTCTGGAGCTCTCTTGGGCCCACGTCTGCAATGTTCGGGTTTCTAATTCTGTTTTCACTAATATTTTTCAGCCCTCTTCTATTCCTTAATGTATAGATACTCATATTATATTTTTCATAATCTTTTCTTGTCTGGCATAACTTCTGCATTCTTGCATTCCTTTTATAAAACTAACTTCAGGCTTGGTGTTTTCTTTGTATGCTTGTACGAATACTCTCTCCAACTACAAATTCCACCATTCCATTGATTGAACCACACCCCCTCTCCCTCTACCTCGCGTTCCCGTTTGTATACACACCTTATGGTGATGTTTTCTTTCTACCACTTCGCAAGTAGCAGACTGGTTGCCCTCACGCCTTTCTGGACGTGGACTGTGCAGTTTGGTTCCAGTGGCGGCTGGTGACATTTGAAAGTGGTAGGGCGTAAAGTTTCATGATGTGTGCCCATACCGACATAAGGGGTTTGGGGCGGTTCTCTCCGAGAACATTTTGAAAAAAGAGTGGGCAAATGGTGCATTTTCAATTAAAGTTGAGAAAGCAAGAAGGGTAATAAATCAATTGTGAATGTGCAGTTATGACATCAATAAAGAGATGTCATATGATAATGACATAGGTAGCTGCTTATTCAGTATAACGACAGAACTTCATAACATACTTTGAGATAACAATGCGGAGCACCTCACAGATTTCTTCCAAGTTAATTCATAGTATGCTGTGAAAAATCGCTTAAGAGAAAAGGTATTGAATAGATTCCCTAGTAGTTTGAGTGTTGACAAATACATGTTAGGCAAAAATAAGCAGTAAGCAGTAAAGAGGCCTTTACATTTTGTCTTTATCTTGCCATTGTTTGCTCTGACTGTAAAGTGAGAGGATTTTGTAATGGGAAATGTGTGACAATCTTGCTCTGCTAAAGGGGGTGTGAAACTGAAAGGCTGTATTATTAAAACAGATTTGTAACACAACAAAATGTAATAAATACCTTCAAACAACTGTACAGATGTTTCAAAATATATCAGCAGTTAGGAAAGAGCAAAAAGCAAATTTTACACACATTGTAAGCTTCATAACTTTATCAGTAGATACATGCCTCTCGTTGCAATGTAGTGGCCATTTCACCTGCTATAGATCAGGCTGCGTAACACAGATCTGCTAACTCCCGGCCTGGTCACAACATCAAAGGCAAGGCCGGGATATCTTTTCCCAAAGTTTACACCACCACACAGAATACAGCCTGCAGCCACACAGGTCATGCAATTAGGCCCTTGTCCTGACTAATGGTTTGTATTTATTGCGTGGCTGATGAGTGTTAAAACACACTGAAGAACCGAGAAAGTGTAGGGTTAAAGTGACAAATGAAGCTGTGAAAAGTTAAAGATGATGGATTGGAGACATGGCACACCAGTGCCAAGTGGCTGTATGGCAGATTTGGGATTCGCGTTGTGAGATAGGTATAGGAAAGGTATGAGTCTTTCAGGAAAAGCAGAAAAGAGGACAGGAAGCATGCATTACACGTGGGGCATGCCCACCCACACAGATGAAGAGAGGGAGGCCCAGCCAGACCTAGAAGAAAGATAAATGAAGGGAGGCCAGAGATCCCAAAGGTGGTCATAGTGCTGATCAAAGCAGGGAGTGGGTCGATGAGGTTATGTGTGGGTGGAGCGATGACTGTATTTAAAATGAGAAGAAGAGTAAGAAGATGGAGCAGGATGAGGGAGCTCCGAAACAGCCGGTGTTTCTGTTAAAAAAAACAAGTCAGACGGAGGGGGTTAGCGGGCACTAGATATAAACATAGCTTTGAAACGGCGAAAAAATGATTATGATGGCTGAGAGAGTCGAGCCTCAGTGAGCCGCAGCATTGAAGCAGGTGGTGTGACAAAACAGTATAGCTGCGAGGTCCTTCAAGGACAAAGGGAGTCGGTCCGGTGGGGCTTTTGTTTTAACATGGAGGGCATGAGCGGTCGGAGGAGAAGATTTGAATTATGTTAACTGACATCAACTTAAAAAAAAATTGTACACATTTTACCTCCTCAAGAGTGCCAGCGTTGCCTCTGAATTTGCTGGTCAGGACTGGTTATGTCTGCCACCACCACGACGTCCACTACCCCAACGCCGTCTCTTTATGGAACTGCGCCTGAATGCGAAGTAGCCAGACGGAGGGAAGAGAACAAAGGGACAGAATGGCCAATCACTGCAAGCTTCATAATATAGACATGCAGTGATTGGTCATACATCCTTGGACCTGAACTACCCCACGCTACCTCAAGTGCAGGGCCACTCAGCTAGAGGCGTATCCTGGCCAATCCAGGCGCTGCTCCGTTGCTAAGAGCAGCGCTATGATTGGATTGGGCAGGTGATCGGAGCGGTCCTCATAAGCCCAGAATGCTGTGGCTGTGATTCACCCACCTCGCTCACTATTGCACCGGCAGTGAGACTAGGTGGCATGTAGTGCGCATGTTGGGTTGGACACAGAGAGGTAACCGGCCAACCTGACATGCGCACTTCTTTCAGGCATGATGACTGTCAGTTTGCATCATGTGTGACGTAATTACTTTGAAACCCCACCCTCCCCCACCATGATGCGGAACTACACGGCTTCGCCTCAAAGAAAAATCCGATGCCGCAGGACCGCGCGGTTGGGGGAAAAATAAAATATTGATTTTGCGTCGAATTGGGGTGCAAAATATGAGAGGGGCAACACCCCAACACTCTTAAAGAGGAGCCGCCGCTGTTTGGTTCATTCAGGCCAATGTTAGGGTTTTCTTCCCCACCTGCCTCATCGCGTATCTGACTCCTGCAGCATACCTTTCCATTCCAGCCTGCATAGATCCATTACCAGCGTGCCTTCTGGATACAGTTCATTTCCCCCAGCAGAATGACTTCCCGAACCCGGGCGGTACACTACTAAATTCTCTACAGCGGTGGCCTGAGCCTGCACTGAATGTCGTTCGTTTTTCATCCCCATTTGGTTGCTCCACGTTGACCAGCATCCACGTGCGCTACACTGGCTGTGTTTTCTGGTAGGCGTACATCACTCATTAATTTCTGGTTTATTCCTCTATTATTTCCTTTTTGTGCCACTCACTTATTATCTTTCTCTCCAGTTATGCCAATACACCCAAACACGTCTTGCCTTTTTATATTCTCAATAAGAGTGTTTTCTAGTTTGCATTCCTTTTTCTCCCTGTTCTGGTGACTACATCTATACTACTTGGTTTATTGAGACTTATGTTTGGTTGTATGTTATTACAACGCATGTCTTTAAAATGCGGACCGTTACCACGCATAGTTTTCAATGCATACCTTTACCAAGTATGTACAATAGATAACATTAAAAAGTCCTTTACAGAGTGTGTCTTTACCACACATATATTTTCATCTTATATTTATATATTTTTGTAATTAAACAACTTTTGGAAGTAAAAAACAGTGTAATATTTGTTAAAACTAGTTCAAAAAAGCCTTTGCATGCATGAGATAAAATGAAATTTTCCCAACCAAGATAGCAGCTAAGAAGACTGGTAAAGGTTCAAATAATTTGAAGAAATTATTAATCACTTTAAATATGGGTTTTGTCAGAAAATTAATTAAAAAAAGACAGTAGGAATTTAGATTTATTTTTAAATTATGGTAATACCTAAGGGCAAGATAAAGACCAGCATTCTCCATTTTCTGCCCGGTTGTATATTAACATCTGATCGGGCCACACACATTTTTGAAAAGCACCAGAGCAAAGGAAACACTGCCATCTAACAGCAAAGGTAAGTATATTATATATAATGTTGGGTTTTTTACTAACAAATACTCATTGCTAATAACAATAATACAATGTTTTTCCTTGACAGATAAACTTCCTAATACTCTGTATCATCCTGTTAACGTTAACAAACAGGAGAGAGTTATGCAAGTTAAATTTTGTTTAAAAATATCAGAGTAATAACACTTGTGAGTAAAACATAACAAATATTTTTAAAAGATTTTTTTTTCTGCAGGCCACAATTTTCTGTAATAAAAATCAATTATATAACATGATTAAATTACACTATAGGAAATTTAAACGTTTTAGCACATTTTCAAAACAAAATATTGATTACTTTTGACGGAAAACCAACATCATGGTATACTTGGACATTGCAGCAACACATCATTCTAATAAAAATACTCTTAAAAAAATCTATAACAATACATTTCTTTCTACGGAGGAACCCCCCCCCCCCAAAGTTATCAATTTACCAATCAACAAAAAACATAACTTAACTTAAATGAAAAATCTTTTTAGCAGAAATGAGGTCTGACACTTAACATCAGGATACAAACTCATTTTCTTCTTATCTTTTTCACCTCAGGCCTGACAAAAAGGAAACATCAACCTCCGAGAAACAGAAAATAATAAATATACATGTAGCCTACAATCTAAATAAGCTCCAGTCACAAAAATGAAAGAAAAACAATTATAGTAACAACTATATATTAATCATAATATTATTTCTCCATGCAAGAAAATAACACAACAAAAATCTTTCACACAACAGATTTAAAAAAATTATTCACTACTTTTCTTTCTAAACAGGGAAAATTAACAAGTCCATTTTCCAAAACAAAACAGGTCAAAAAGGAAAACATATACAAATACATCATTGGCAAAACATTATTTTTTCTTTTTTAACAGAAATTAGGATCATGGAAAACATGAATACAGCTGAATACCTCTTTTCTAAATGTGGAAACAGCTAGGGGTGGGCAGAGCACTCTGCGGATTTTCATGGAGTTACATAAACCGCAATGAGATTACGAGGGTTCAGCGAGGGGCAGAGTTCGGTATGTCGTGCTGATCGTGCTGATTATTAGCACCGGGAGCTTGTCCCGCACTGTAAAATCAGAGCAGAAAGCAACACGTGGCACGCCAGGTGGGGCTGCTTCTTTCTGCCACTCGAGTAGATTTTCTACTCCAGCGGAAGCTTTCTCAACGCAAGCGGTAGCTTATTCAACGTAAGCAGTAGTGACCTGCTGCGTCTGACCGTGTTGAGAAATCTCGTCAGGAGGTGGTCTAGCACTCGATTTTCTCACTCGCCAACTTAACGTTGGTGAGCCGTGTGTGAAAAAAGCATCCACCAGGCAGCGGCTGGCGGAGTTTATCTGAAACTCCCTGATCCAAGCAGAGCGTGGAGTGGGAAAAACACCGCAAACTCTGCTGGAGGACCAAAGTTTACTACCCACCTCTAGAAACAGACCACTTAAACATGGTGGGTACATTTACTGTAAGGAAAGACTAACTGAGCCAAAGTGTCATTGGAGGTGTGTGTACCACTTCTCAACTCATTGCAAACACAGAGCTGATCACGCTTGGTGATGTTATCAAGCAAACAACTGAGCATAACCACTCTGCCTCTGCAGAAGAGTTGGAAGTGAGAGAAACTGCCTAGCACATTAAGAAACTTGGTACTACCATCAATAATCCTGTGGCTCATATTATGGGAGGTAGCCCTAACATACCCATGCAGGTTGCTAGCTGTTCGTCCACAATCTCCAGTTTGAGGAGAATGGTTAAAAGACAAAAAGATGCGAGTAATGCAGAGCTAACACAAGGTAAAACATTTAGTAAGCTTAACAACCCCCCAAAAATAACTGAACCCTTTAACCACAAACCATTTCTCCTATATGATACCAAGGATACTTAAAAAGGATACTAATCTTTGTTATTCTACATTACACTGTAGCTCTAGAGAATAGTGAAATCTGGATGATGGATAGGCAAGTCAACACCCCATTCATTTTCCTAGATTTTTACACTTCATTCAAATGTAAATATCTTACTTATACTACTATTATCTGCTTTTCTACCTGACAAATATTCCTTAACATACAAAGAATTTTAGTTAGATTTAAAATCTAAAACAGTGAACAAAAGTACTAGGAAAGTAATAATTAATTATGAATTACAAATGATTAATACCATTAAAAGACTATACCTGAATATCAAAATTCAAGGATTTTTTTTTTCATTTTTTCCCCTGGTGATATTGGAAAAAAATAAAAGAAACATCCTTAGCTGAAGAATATATGGTAAGTAGCAAACTTCAATTCAAACTTCACCAACTAACAGCATTATGTTTTGTACCTCCTGACTTTGTAGATGAATTCTACACCTTGATTATTTTCAATCTGATTATTTTTCACAAATTGTGGAAACATTTGCACCACTTGTAAATTATTTTGAAGAAACGTGGATTGCTCATCTACACACGTTGCATCTCAGAAGGAAACCATGTTTTGCAATCGAGTGATGGAACTACTACTCAACCTGCTAAGAGGAAGGTTAAATAACTAATAATGTCTTTGTGGGTATGCATGATTCTTTCAGTGGTTGAATTGGGAAAAAGCATCCTAACCTATAAAATTTCCTGGAAATGTTGAAAAAAGAAAGTAGCCTCAAGAATCTAAAAAAGCATAGAATTGTATGAAAGACTATTGGCAAAAATCCAACCGTTTTCAGTGTTGAGAGTTTCAGACTACCTGGAACACAGTGCCTACATTTTACACATTAAATGACACCTTCAATGCAATACTGTATTGTTTTACAATTCCCAAATTTTACAGTTGGAATTTCTCTATTTTTTGATTTTTAAATAAATACTTATTTTACATTGAGTTCTTTTCTTGTTTTAAGTTTTGGTGATAACTTAGGCATACACTCACCAGGGGCTCACGGATATGCCAATAATTCAAGGAAATTTAAACAAGGCAAAACCCGAAAGAATTTAAAATATTTATTACAAAATACTCTTCAATATCTATGAGGTTAAAAATGCCTCTGCTCCTTCTGCATCTTCAGACCAACCTTGATAATCCAATTTTTTGGTAACTTTTCAAAACCCCAAATACCTACTCCATTAACAAGGGAGGAAAAAAACCTTTTTTTTTAAACTCTTCAAAACCAGCTTATTTGTTCCTTGCCAGTCTGCTTTAATCCATAGGTTAAGGAGCCAAATAGAAAACTCGGAAAAAATATTAAAATGAATACCAAAAAATGAATGCACCTCCATAGCCTGTTCCCCATATTTGCTGTATCTCCTTCCCTAGAAATAGTTCCAATTTAATGTTAAAGATAATAATATTATCATTAACCATACCTAAATGATGAATATTTATTTATTATTTAGCATACAGAATTAAAATTATATTGCTATATTAATACATGTCCCCACCTCTACTAAATGTCCCTAAATATGAATCTGTAACCAAGGAAATTCGAAGACTTCACTGGCTCCCGGTGGCGCAGCGTGTTAAGTTCAAGGCGCTATGTCTAGCTTACAAGGCCTTGAACAACACCGGACCAATGTTTCTCAAAAAGCTTTTTTCCTGGTATCGCCCAGCCAGACAACTTCGCTCTTCAGGCGCCAAACTCATGAGGGTTCCAAGGATCTGAACCTTATGCTGGGGAGGCCGTAGTATCTCGTACGGCACAGCAAAATTATGGAATAAGCTACCATTTGCTATCAGAAATGCCGGCTCACTCACCACTTTCAGAAAGGACCTAAAAACATGGCTTTTTCAGAACTAGTTGCTTTCTTCTTGGGCTCACCACTGTCCTAGCACCAAGACACCTCCGGGTATTCGTGCGCTCAATAAATTTTATTAACATAACATAACATACCAGTAAAAATCTTACATCTCCTCCTTCAAAATTCTGTCTTTTAACCACCTAATATATTCCATCTCTTTTGCCACATACATTAATGTTAATTACTCAAATATAAAATAAAAATGTTTACTTTTTTATATTTCATCAATCCACTAACTTTCACACACTATACTGAAAAATCATTATATATAAATATATTTTAAAAATATGTATTCTTGTATTGGGAGTAAACCGCCCAACCCCATTCCCCACACTTTTGCCCCATATATTAATATTAATTTCTCAATAAGCAAATTAACAGCTTTGTACTCTTATTATGGGGGTAAACCCACAAACCACCCTTTTCCTTATAATATTATTATTTTTAAAGTATACACACACAAGGCAAGTAGTCTTGAACAGTTGAGCATTATACACAATAAAGCATACATAAAAGGCAATCAAATATGTAGTAGCTCAGCAGAGGTGAAATTGAAAGAAAATTCCACAAAAACTATATATTAAACATTCATAGTAAAATATTCTTGTAAAGGACCCATGGTGGAGAAAAGCATCAGCTCTGTACAGGTTATACCTCGCTGTCCCAAAATTAGAATTGTCGCCCAAACACATGTTCCTCATTCAGCAGCAAGAGAACACAGGTAAGTCTGAAAAGGTTCCGGGAAGTCTTTAGGTCTTGAAGCACTGGGAAGAGTTGCAGAGCAAGGGCCTAATTTATGAGGTTTTTCCATAGGGCAGCACCGCAGGCCTTCCTGCTGCGATGCCCTATGTCAAATGAAAAGGACCGGAATGCGACGTATCTATGAGATACGGACATTCCTGTCCTTTTCCCCGGCGCACAATGGGCTGCCGTGCGTCAATGCTGGCACCTTTGCACCATGGTGCAAGGGTACCTGCCTTGAGGGGATGATTATTTTTGTGCAGGAAGGGAAACCTTCCTGCACAAAAACAATCACAGAATGCAGCACACAGAAAAAGGAAAAATAAGGAGAAATAAAGATATTTCTCCTCATTGTGCCTCCCTTACGCCTCCCCTGGGGAGGCGTAGGTTTTTGGCGCTGCCTCAGATTTACGATTTCTCGTAGATCTGGGGCAGTGTCAAAATGCCATGGATGTTGCTGGGAACGCCCCCAGCAACACCCATTGCATGCCACTTTAGCGCAGAAAACTGTATTAAAGGGGACAATATTTACGAGGCAGCATTAAGCCGAAAAAAGTGGCATAGTGCTGCCTCATAAATATTAACCCTGGGCGGAGTTGCGCTACGCGAAACTCTGCGAAGTGGAAAAAAACCTCCGTCGCGCTACGCAGAGCTCCGCAAGCGGCGGAGTGCGATAGAAAAATGCCGTTCACAGTGATTTTCAGTGCCGGATGCTTGTCCGCACTGTGCAATCATCGCGAACGGCACCATGCACAGCGCAAGCGAGCGCTGCTTTCCTTTCTGCCGCTCGAGTAGATTTTTACTCGAGCGGCAGCTTTCTCAACGCAAACGGGCAGTTTCTCAACGCGAGCGGTCGCGAGCATACGTGACCACTCGCAATGAGAAACCTGACCCCCCGCGTTGAGAAATCTCGCCGGGAGGTTTATTTTCCACGCTCGTGCTCTCCAACTTGATGTTGACGAACGCGAGCGAGGAAAACAACTCTGCTACGCTATGGGGGCGGAGTTTTTCGGATCTCCGCGAGCTCCGCGTAACGCAGAGTTCCAAAAACTCCGCAAACTCCGCGAGCGGAGTTCACCGCCCAGGCCTAATAAATATGGAGTAGGCTCCTGCGCCATGGAACGTCACAAAAAGTTTCTAACCATTCTTCACATAAAGTCATATCTATGAGCTAGTCCTGAAATCTAGGGAACTGCTGTCCCACCCACACCATGGCACCTGTACATTTACTCAATAGAATCACAGTAGAGATGAGATTGTGGAAAACCTTAGTGGAGCGTCATCCCCAGCCTGGGTGCTGGCCAATGACTACGCCACACATGGAGCTTAGTATTTCATGTCTTTATTGGTGTGCGTGTAACTGCAAACTACATCCCCCATGTGTTAAATAAAAAATTACAATTGTTAACAAAATATATATAGATATAAATTTGCAATGTAATCTCTTTAATCATATTTTTTGGCACTTTAATTGTTCAACCTGATCTTGTTCTTGGAAACTGGGTAGTGTAATCACCAATGTCCAGGATCTGCATCAACGGTGTAAAGGCAACAGCAGTCACTGCTGTTTCAGGCCCAGTCTCTTCTTCAACAGTTAGATATGATGAATGATTAGGTAAGTGCCTGAAATGAGAAGGGTTCCTGGCAATAGACTTCCCAGGCCACTGGGCAGTCACCATGTGTCCTTTAGTAGATACCACTTGAAAAGGTACTGCAACAAATGGAGCATCAGATTTTCTTCTCCACATTTGTCATTCGAGCACTGGATCTCCTTTCTTAAAGACAATGGGGCATATTAGCAAGGGCGTTATCGCCGCTTCAGTTGCACTTTTTGCCGATAAAGCGGCGATATTTTTATCGCCCTATTTGCAAGCTGTCGCTAACAGCCGTTAGCGACAGCTTACTGGCGATAGCGGCCGTTTTTTTTATCGCCTTGCATGCCAGCGATATTTATCGCTAATGACATGCAAGGTAGGCGTTCCCAACTAAAAGCAACCGCAAACAGTCGCAAACACAACTTCCCCCTATTACCAATGCCCGCGAAACGATAAAAAAAGTCGTGCTAACCGCGATTAGCGCTGGAATTTAACACCTGATAAAAACTTGACTTAACCATTCTTGTCAATGGGAGGTGGATTGTAAGGTTAAGTCCTCACCTGCCTATTAGCAAGCTTTCCATTAGCGCAGTGAATTTATCGCTGGATTTCTCGCGCTATTGCTGGGTTTCGCCGCTATCGCTGGATTTTTTATCGCCTTGGAGATAAGCGTTGATAATAACGCGTTATCTCCGCGATGAAATCCAGCGATAAAAAAACAGCGCTAAGCGCGCTTTGCGATAATTAGCGCAACTCCTTGGTAATATGCCCCAATGTTTTTCGCATGTCATTTTTTGTCAGCATACACTTTCATCTTTTGTTTGTTAACAAAGTCCTTCTCATAAGTTGCTGTCTCATCTTTCTTCCTCTGATTGGGCCATTGATATAACTTGGTGTTCATTGCTTTCCTGAACATCAATATCGCAGGACTTTCACCTGTGGTTGAGTGAGGTGTTGAACGATGAGCTCTCATGGTAGAGCTCAATACAGTTTGCAAATCAAGCTTCTCAAGATTAGCACGCTGTACTGCTTTCTTTAGCGTACTCATAAAACACTCAACAAGTCTGTTGGCCTGCGGCCACAAAGGTGTGCTTTTCAGATGCTTTATATACAAATGCTCCAAGAAATCTTTAAACTCTCGACTGTTGAAAGGCGGACCATTGCCAGACTTCACAATGGCTGGAACACCCCACGTCACTAATATGCCAACTAGTTTTTCAGTGACTCTTGAGTAGTAGATGAAAGATCTTCAATTAATGGAAATCGTGAGTTTTCATCCATAATCACCAGCAGGTGATGTCCATTGTTGAGTGGGCCAAAAAAGTCAATGACTATTATCGCCCATGCATGCTTTGTGAGTTCTGACATGTTCATGGTGTGGTGAGTAGTTTTTGTAGAAAGGCAGTTGCATAGATGAGAGGCCTCTAATTCTAATTCATTTTCAATCCTGTCATAAAGATAAGGAAACCAGACTCGGTCTCAGGGAGCTTATTATGTGGCAACCATACCACTATGTCCTTCATGGGCCACTTCAATTATTTTCTGTTGCAGACTAGCAGGAATCAAAATTCTCAACCCTTGTAGTATAGCTCCTTCCTGCGTTATGGACAGTTAATTCTTGACATTTTTGTATTTTTGATAGGCACCTTCCCTGGTAAACGGTCGAGGTTGTTGGTTCCATGACTGTTGTGGAATTATATCCTTCAACTTTAACATGTCACTATCATGATTCGTGGCGGTGATAAGCTGGGCTAACGAAATAGCAGCTGGTGTGTTTGATTTTACAATGAAGTTAGTATAGGCCGCAGCCGTTTTGGATGGAGTATCATGGCCTAGTATAGGCACTCTGGAAAAGTAGTCAGCGGGGGTTTGATCCTTCCCTGGATGATGCACAATGGTATATTTGTACTCTTGAACCGTAGACCCCATTGTTCAATGCCAGGAGGCATTTTGGGCTTTGGGTTACCAAAAATAGTCAGTAGTGCTTGATGATCAGTTACCATCATGAAGGGTTTTCCGTACAGGAATACATGGAAATTTTCACAAGCCCATACCACAGCTAAGCTTACTTTTTCATGCTGTGAGTAAGTATGTTCTGTTGGGGACAACCTTCTACTTGCATATGCCACAATATGCCTACGAGCATTTGGGTGTCTGCTGTGCTGTGCAAGGATAGCACCTAACCTGACTGGGCCAACGTCAACAACAACCTCTGTATGAAGCTTCGGATTGAAGTATGCCATTTCAGTAGCATTCTTAATGACATTTTTGATTTTCTTAAAACTTTTCTAGCATTCATGAGACCAATGAAAGGAAACATTCTTTATCGTTAAGTCTATCA
The DNA here is from genome assembly GCA_963921515.1 of Calotriton arnoldi. Classification (NCBI taxonomy): domain Eukaryota; kingdom Metazoa; phylum Chordata; class Amphibia; order Caudata; family Salamandridae; genus Calotriton; species Calotriton arnoldi. Next base: position 41,277 of record CAWUFW010025592.1, read on the forward strand.
ATGGAGTACTTACAGTAGCAAAGTCTTGTATGTATTTGGAACACTAACTGGCCATGTCAAGAAATGAACGCAACATAGAAACATCCTGTGGGGATCAGTATTTGACAGCGCTTGTACTTTATCAGGTGTCATAACCCCAGCAGAAAAGATACGGCCAAAGAACTTTAGCTTTGTCTTATGGAGCTCACACTTGTCTGCTACAGCAAGTACACAACATACTTGTGTAAAAGCTTTATTATGCTCTTTTTGTATAGCTCCAAATACCAATATGTCACTACTATAATTGAACGCATTCATGACAGGCTATATGATCTGTCAAATGACTTCTTGAAACAGTTCTGCAGTGGATGACACACCAAAACTAAGGGCCTCATTACGACTTAGGCGCAGTTGCGCTGGCCCTCCATTGGAACGGCTGCGCCAAAGCCATGCAAAGACCGCCCGCCTGTTTACGAGTCTAACTCATGCAGGCGGACTATCTTTTTGCTGTTCTCACGGCGGTGCCAGAAAAAAAACACTGCATTGGGAACAGCAAAAATGTTCTAGCATGGCATGGACTGTGAAGTCCATGCAGTGCTGGAACTTGGGGTGCCAGCAGACAGGGGGGCACATGTTGAGCCCCCCTGAATGCATTCCCATGGTAGCGGGCGGAGGAGCGTCGCCCCACTGCTGAAAAGCAGTGAAAGAAAGAACAAATACAATGAAAATAACTCAAGGTTATTAACATTGTATGTGTTCCTGCTGCGCAGCTTTGCTGGGCGGACGGGGCTGCTCTGCTCTCAGAGCAGGGGAGGAGTGGTTTGCTTACTCCATGTGCACAATGACTGTTTGGCGGGCCCTCTGGGGTCATCCAAAACAGTCATGGGCACTTCGCATGTTCTCCATGTAAGATGCATTACAGCCTGCGTGGAGAACATGCTCAGGCCCCCATTCCCTGGCTGAGCGTCGATCCACTGTGCTCAGCCCAATCACAACGCTGCATTACAGCGTTGTGATTGACATAGGGGAGGGAGCCTGGTTGTTTCCTGTTCTGGCCCCTAGAGACTGAGAGGACGTGAGGTGCGGGAGAGCGGCGAGAAGGTAAGTCCTTTTACTTTTTCTTTTTACATCTCACTCTCCTTCAACACCTCCCCTCACCCCCCGCCCGCCCTGCCGCTCCCGATCCGTGCCGGCCACTACTGGCATGGGGGCCTTGTAGGGCCCCCTTTGTTTCCCTACTGCCAACCTTTTCATGGCGGGCTCATTGCCATGAAAAGATTGGCAGTGGAGAAACTCAAAATATGCTCAATGGGACTGAGCCAGTCCCGCTCTGCATATTGTATTGACCCTCCGCCGTGCCAGTGCAAGGCAACGGTGGTTCCCTGGTGCAGGTGGCGGTCCGCCGCCGGTACGACAGTGAAACTTGTAATTTCACAGATGGTGAACCGCCACAGCTGCGCCACCGCGAGTGCAGCGGTCGGAAGACCGCCGCACTCGTAATCAGGCACTTAGGGGCCGATTCCGATTTGGGCCGGAAAACGTACCGACCGACTAGGTACGGGACTTCAATCCGACCGACACGTACAGGCGTCGCCCAACCTGGGTAGTACGATGAAATGCATGTGAATCACGACCGACTCGTACAGAACACAAGCCGAACGACCTAACCGCACGGAA